>BQNB010065983.1:4109-34742 GCA_026074375.1 Tanacetum coccineum | reverse complement strand
TTACAGAAACCACTTGTAGCTGGCATGTAAAATGAAGACAAATCATCGATGCTACGTTGACAAATGGAGTAACAAGTTTGAGTTTGTTACGGAGGCAAGTACTCTTTTGAGCCAAAAAGTTTTTTTTATTCACTTGAGTAAACTGCAAAATACATCCTTATGATTTCAACTTTCTCACATAATACATCATTGTCATATTTAAAGCGGACAAAAAGGTACAAAAGCGGACAAAAAGGTATAAAAGCGGATGAAACGTACAAAAGCGGACAAAATAGTATAAAACGTACAAAATCATATAAAAATTATAAAAACGTACCAAAACGTACAAAATCGTATAAAAATTTACCAAAACATATTTAAACTGATAAAAGCGGATGAAAGCGTATGAAAACGTACGAAAACGTATAATAACGTCGGAGAAAAATGGATAGAAACAAAAATAAATAAAAAATAAAAATAAAAAAAAACAAAATAATAATAATAATAATAATAATAATCATAATAATATTATTATTAATAATAATTAAAAAAAAACAAAAAAAAAACAAAAAAAAATTAAAAAAAAATATATTTGCAAAATACATCCCTGTGGTATTTTTACACAATACATCCCTCGTGAGAAGATAACGAAAAAATACTTGCATCGTTCGTCGTCCATCGGAAGATGTATTGTGGCAAACGTTTGTATTCGCAAGGATGTATTAATGCGGAAGTAGTTTCTGACAGTGATGTAGTATGTAAGACAAGTTGATGAAACCATGGATTTCATTTTGGTCCACCCACCCCCAGACGGGGCCTGGACGAATACGTTTTTGTCCGGGGAGGCGTGACCTTTATTGAGCATCTCAAGTTACAAAAGCATAAAGACACGACCTCTATAGGGGTACGTTTTTGGAAAAAAGATAAAACATCCGCTGCAAAGTTTTTTAAAATATTATAATATGTTTTACACACGATTATAATCATTTAAAAGATCAAAAGTTTTAAAATGCGGGAAGCTTTTTATATAAGTTCAACAACGGTTTATATTAAAAGGACATAGATAAATCTCTGGTAAAACCGGTACAGGCAAATAGACTTCAATCATAACTCAAGCAACAGCATCGTTGCTAAGCCCTGAAAAAAAACATGCTTTAAAACGTCAACATAAAGTTTTGAGTTAAATGAATAGGTTCTAGTTCAAACGTTGATATAGTTGGACCACAAGGATATCAAAAACGCATGCGGACTGTTATTATAACAGATAAAACTTCACTTATAAAAGTATTTTCGTTGCACTAAGCTCATGACACTGAACGCTAATACGCAAGATAGCATGTACATTGCTATAAGTATTTTGTTTGCCCTTCCAGTGTTGTTGCTCCGGACAAAGACAACCTACAGTAACGAGATCTGACCATATATCCGTTTATCGGGGCGCCCCGTGGGTAGTGAGCGCTACTCACCGGATAGGGTTATTAGTCTCACAATAGATTTCTATTTATTCATTCGCGCTCCCTCGACCGGTTACCTCCAGTCAAGAGATTGACAGTTTCATGATTAGGTGTTCGGGCAATAGTGGTCTAAATGCTACTTAGGCAACACGTAAACAGGGGTAATACTCACGTAAAGTACTTGTGTCAAGTTTAAAAAACAAAGCAATGTTTCTCATCCCAAGTTATAAACATTTAGTCATAACGAGTAAAAGAGTCGGATCGGGGCTATGAACCTTCACCTTTATCACTCAAAACGAGTAAAAGAGTGAGGCTATGAACTCACCTTATACGGGTAGTTGATCAAAAGGAATCAATCAAGTGAAAATGAATCTCACGGTTCTAGCGACAACCTATCATATAGTCGTCGTTTAAGAATGATGTACAACGAATAACGCTTAACGCAAGAACTGATCATCCGAGCACGAGCAGACACGGCGTATCCCTTTTTAAAACGTACTTTCGAAAGTTATAAGTTTTGACAAGTCTCGACGTTTTGAAACATCTTCAAAAATATTTCGTCTTTTAGTATACCTCGTCTTTTAGTGTATTTCGTCTTTTAGTGTCTTTCGTTTTTTAGTGTATTTTGTTTTTTAGTGCATTTCGTCTTTTAGTGCATTTTGTCTTTTAGTGTACTTTGTCTTTTAGTGCATTTAGTCTTTTAGTGCATTTTGTCTTTTAGTGTATTTTGTCTTTTAGTGTATTTCGTCTTTTAGTGTATTTCGTCTTTTAGTGTATTTTGTCTTTTAGTGTCCCGACACATCAACGTTGACTCGATAACTAAAAATGTTGACCTGAACTCGTCACTTACGTTTTTCTACATTTTATCGTAGGTTTGATAATAAAAGTATAGTTTCGACGCTTTTATAAAGTTTATGAAATTTCGGCATGACCTTTCTAAAAATATCGACTTTCCATTTTTATCAATCTTGACACGTGAAAACCTCTGTTTTACAAAAGTACATCTTTTATTGACTCGAAAGAATATCCGATCTATTTTCGACAACACCTCAAATATCGCAACAATTACGTTCTAAACCTAAACCTCTCCGACATTCAATTTACGCTTCCAACAAATTCAACATCTAACTTAATCTCTTCGCCAACAATATTTAAGCTTAATATACGATAAATCTTAAATAAACGATATAGCCGTAGTGATAACAATATATATATCAAAATAGTCACAACGAACTTTTATGCACAAAAGTACAACTACTTTTTATGTTCTTCCATTTATAAACAAAAATATTAAACTTTGAGACTTGTAGTTTTATAGAAAACTAAATAATGATTTTCACAACGATCCGCTTTGTACACCTTGTTCGGAATGATCATACGAATGCAAAAGTACAACTTATTTATGAAAAAGTAAGGATGACTTACAAAGAAACACGGCGAAAGGTGAATAAAAACTAAGAACAACCCAAACGTTGTTTTACAAAATACCCGAATGAAATTACAATCAACTCGAACAATATATCTTCAAATGTAAATGATCAAAGATGAAAAATGTATGGATTTGTGTAGATGTTTGTTGGTTCGTGGGTTTTGGATGAGCAAGAGAGAAAGAAAGAGCAAATGTAAAGTGTATGTGTGTGAATGAAATAAGAAATGAGATTAAGGGTATATGTATACACAACAAAAGCCACACACACACACACACACACCTAGTGTGTGTCGTGGGTTAGGAGGGGACAAGGCAAAAGGGGACCAATTTGATCCACAAATCACAAAGTTGCTAGTACCATAAACCATGCAAGTTTGTCTAGGAATATTATTCAAAATTTTGGCACCCTATGCATGCATACATACATAATCGGTTACAAGACCAAAGGGGGGACCAAATGGCTTCCAACTTTCTCAGAATATCATGCAAGCTTGTATTTAATTTCAAAAGATACCATGCACAAGTAAAGATATAAATCAAAACACGTATCACGTAAATAACGAAACGAGTAACGGCATCACGAAAAATTACGAAATTTTAAACATTGCCTTAAAACATAAAAACGTGGCTATTGCCAAAATACTACAATGTTTGGTGTCCCGGTTCGCTCCCGGCGACGATTCTCAGATAATAACGAAACAACTTCCCGGTTAAACGGAAAAGCTTAACGAAACTTTTAAAAATTCAAATTACTACACGAAAACGGCTAACTTATTCAACGGAAATTCTCGGGTTGTCACAGCATTAACTTGTGAGCAAATGAAAGAGATATGAAAAACTAAAACTATAAACATAAAAGGATTAGCATTTAAGATATATTGACCATGATAGGTTCTTCATGCTTTAGAAAGAAAACAAAAGTAATAAATATGAAGATCTTGATGTAATTATCCAATTGGGTTCCTTTGAGTTACCTCAATCTATACAAACTTTTCTGCCTTTACAATAAGATAACAATAAGCTTTATGAATGTTGTCTTCAGTTTAGCTTGTTCCACCAGACCACTGACTGACACTTCTGATAACCTAAAATTCATACACCACAAACATGAATACAAGTTAAAGGTTAGCTATGAGAGCTAAGCAACACGTTCCATGAACTGATGCTTTGTAATTTGTTAACAACCATTATATTTGAATTGCAAAATAAGCATCAACATACGTGGACGTTAAATGATTGATCGCAAAAACAATCAAGTCCAATAGCAGTAAGTACATCAAGGGAATAATATTATTACAAACAGTTCACAACATATGTTGTCACATACAAACATATACTAATAACTATCTAGTTGTATGACTAAAGAAGACTTTGGGCTACTTCTAACCCTCATAACCCGTTCCATTTAGCTATATGTTTTTTTATTTGATCCATTGACCTGTTTCAGATAAAAGACAACCTAAATCGATCCGTTCATAAGTAATTGTGTTAAACTATAACTCTCGGTTTAGTGAGGCTTCAGCTTCCTTGTTTCCCAACCAAGTAGTTAACTTTATGGTTTAGTCATATATTACCATAATAAATATATGACTAATAAATGGGTGACATAAAAATAGAAGTGTACTTACTGTGTCAACTTCATCACCTCCCAAATGAACAAATATATACTTGAAGATCTTACTAAAATATGAAAATATGCACAATGGTCTTCATCAATTAGTTAGCTAGCGAGTGAACATTTTCAGAGTAGATCAGTGAAATAACTTGTATTAAAGAGACAAACACACCTGAAAGAACTCCATTTATCAACTTTAATGTACAATCACTGCTGACGTCAAGTGGCTCTCTACAATTCTTTGATGGACATAATGCAGGATAGCCAACTCCCCTAAAAGGAACCACGGTATCAATTTTCAAGGTGTTTGGATTATGTATGAAAATCGCCTTACAACCTTATTAGATGATAAAGGCCTACCAAGATTCAGCATGTCCAGGAACATCAAGTTCAACATACAATGTAAGCATATTTCTAGTCATAAAAACAATAATTTCCAAAAGAAAACGATATGAATAGCATGATATCTTACGTTAAAAAATTCACACAGTGGAGTCTGTTTGTGATGCTCAGTCGTAGGAACCAAGCCTTATATCTAGACCAAGGAACAGAGCGTTGTAAGCATCTGGCCAGTGTTACCTTTTGCGGTACAGGGGAAAGAACAATACTAACCTTCCGGATATCATCCCTCAAGACGGGCTCTAGATTCTCAAGAGGTGGCTATACATAAACAATAGGACATTTACATCAACACGATCCAATTTTTTTGTTTTTTCAAACGAATAAAAAAAAGAGAATCTTAGACTCGTTTCTCATGTTAAACAACATCAAAGTTGTTTTACATGGATAATAGTCGTAACATAACTGAAATACCATCAAACACGAGGTGTCTATACAGAAACAATAGGACATTTACATCAAACACGATCCAAATTTTTCGTATGTTCAAACCAATAAAAAAAGGGAAAACTTAGACTCGTTTTATCATGTATAACGAACATCAAAGTTGTTTTACATGGACTAAATAGTCGTAACATAACCTGAAATACATAAGAGTATAAGTTCAAAAGTTTCCCATTAGCACTAAAGTATGCAAATGATAAAATACATGTAGAGGGTAAAATTTACCTAGAAAATAGTCTTCAAAAGAGGTTTGTTTGCAGCCTGCGCTCGTCCAGTATCATGACACCACCTGCAAAGCACGATAAGTAAAGCAACTAAAATTGCGAAAAAAGGTTTCATACCAACATAAGTTTCCGATGCAATATCATTGCAACAATATACTCACATATACTACTGTTAGGATGTAGTTATACGAATGTTTTTTAGTGTATACTAACACGTACCTAAAGCCATTATTTTGCTCAACAGCATTGAAGCCACTGCTGAATCTAATGGGATCATGGGGAAATACTCTAAACCAATTAGCAAAAGGGAGTTCAAAAATGGGCAATAGCCCGTTTTAACCTGTTAGCTGGAATGAATTGTAATAAATCAGAAAGTGATATTACTAATTCCCAAGACGATCAGCAAGCCCAGTTTGGTCATGGTCCATGTACTCAAAAACCATGTAAATACCGCCCTTATATTTGTTACCATCTGAAACATTTGATTTGAGGGCTGCGAAGTGGATGAATAAAAGTACACTCAAAAAATGAAAACAATTCTATAGATAAAGTCAGTATCATGTAGCTTACCTGTTCAAACGGTGATCTTAAAGCTGAAATATTCATTATATACCTTCCAAAAGCCTCCCCACCAAAACCTGTAACCAAATAAACGCCATATATTCAGTTTTTATTATCCACAAGCCTCATAAATTTTTAGAAAAGCATGTCATTGTACAAACCTTCCTCCAAGACTCTTCTTGCCAATATATTTGGAATCTGAAAAGGGAAGATGTAATCCTTATTGAGCTCAAATGAAGTACATAAGAATAATTCACAATATCAATTTCATATATCATGTTGCCTAGAAAAATAACTATGTACGCAGAAACAATAACATGCCTGTTGTTTAGTGTTTCTGTTGTATCCAAACCTGATTTGTCCAACCTACTGGAAAAGACACACACGGATTCAGTTCCAAGAAACACATATTATTCTTTCGTGTCTCGATCATTGTTCACTGTCATAAAACAAAACCACACGCCTGAAAGAAAAAAAAATAAGGATATTAGGGTTTGTGATGAATAATGAATGATGAATAGTTTTTGAAGATACGTGATATTATGGTTTGGTTAAAAAGATATGGTGCAAATTGATATATTTTTAAAGTATATCTTGATATATTTTTAAAAATTAAAAAATATCAACATGGGTGTTTTTAGAAGATATTATTATAGTTTGGATATCAAAAAACAAATCAACAGTTAGCTCAGTTGGTTAAGGTCATTGCATATTAATAGTATGTCACAAGTTCAAACCTCGCCAATGCTAAAAAATTTAAAATTTTCGAAAATTCAAGCCATGTAGGTGCCATGTCATCATTGAGGTGACACACAGTCACTAAATCATATTTATCCAGTCATAGTTAGCCCCATATATATGTTATATATATATATATATATATATATATATATATATATATATATATATATATATATAATTTGGAGTTTGGTTAACTTTTCAGTTGTATTTTTGTAAATGTGGATGTTTGTTCTCATTGAAGGTGAAATGGAAACACACTAGACCCGAATTCTATATTCAATAATATTTTCAATTTATCATATTGGACATCAGGTTAAAGTTTTCAGTCAACACACTTGCTAATTATAGAAAGATTTAAAACTTTGCGTTGACGGGAATCGAACCCGGGTGAGATGGGTAAAAGCAAATATGCTAACAGTTGGACAACCATATATTTATGTTGAGTTATTGAACAACAAAATAGATATACAAAATTTATAGTGTATGATAATTACCATTTTAAATTTAATTCTAGCTTCCTCCAAACATATACAAAGAAATAAATGGATGTCAAAATTAAATTCGCACGGTACTCGCGCATTGCGATGACAGATAAGCGTGTAATCTAAATTTTTGTTGAGTAATCTAGAAAATCGTTAAACAACATTCTTTTTTGAACCGCTGCTTTGCGCGAATACTGTAACCCATTAAATAAAAACACACTTTCAATATTTTTTTTTGAAGGTTTTGTCATATCTCATTAACTAAAACCAAAGGGCACACATCCGTAGGTAAAGAAACACACACAATTGCTTTCATTTCATTTCACACGCACCGCTAATTCCACAATCAAAAACACACAATCATCGTTCACCAGGTGTATTTTCAATGAATCAGCCATCATTTTCAATGATTTGATCTTGTTCAATTTCAAGTATTGCTCAGATTTGGGTCTTTTGTGTTTGCACACCAGGTGTTTGTTAAAATGTCTCAGTGACTTAAATGTTGATTTTGGGATTTTAGTGATAGGCTAGTGGAATAGTTAAGAAACTGATGATAGCTAACCTGTTTTGTTAGTTAGTTACTTGAATTTTGAAACCAAACCTTAATGGCACCAACCAACCCTAAGACCAAACACAGACCCGAAACAACCAAAGTGGGGGAGGAGGTTTTAGACTTGGTTATACCTTATATTCACAATGTTGAGGACCGAAGCTCTGTTTCTTTAGTTTCTCGTAAGTTTTATGAGATTGATGGCATTACGCGTAAACGCCTAACTGTCCACACACTTTACTACCCAAACCCTGCCTCTTTAAGTAAAAGATTCCCATTCATCGAGGCGTTAACACTCAAAGGTTTTAATCAAAGATATCATCATCATATCAAAATCGCCCCATGGATCCAACAATTTGAGTTTAGGTCTTTGAAAGAACTTCATCTCCGTGGTGTGGTTGTTCATGATCAAGATCTCGAGACATTGGCGAGAACACTTGGTAAGGATTTAAGGACTTTGAGTATTAGTAAGTGTAACCTGTTTTCGACGGATGGATTAAGGCATGTCTCTAAGTATTGTAACCAATTGAGAACTTTGTGTTTGGGATATTTTAATCATATTAATGTGAAAGATGGGATTTGGTTACATCAGCTGGCATTGAATAGCACGGTTTTGGAAATGTTCAAATTTAAGAATACCGATTTTTCTGATGCTGAAGATGTTACACTTCTTGCAAAAAATTGTTGTAGCTCATTAATATCGTTGAAGATTGGAAAGTGCTATCTAAGTAAACTAGGAGATGCCTTTAGATATGCTGTTAAGTTGCAACATTTTGGTGGAGATATTTGTGATGCGGAGAGTGAGCTTGTTGGTTTCCGGTTTCCCCCCAATATACGTTCTTTAAGTAGAATGGAATTGCCTGTAACTCAGTATTCGAGTGTACTCCCTTTACTGAATCAGATAACACAATTGAAACTTGTATTTGTAGGTTTGGATGAAGATCAGCAGTGTTTATTGTTTGAGAGGTGTCCCAATTTGGAAGTTCTATCTACCAATGATGTATGTGGAGACAGGGGATTGCAAGTTATTGGTAAGTTTTGCAAGAGATTGCGCAAACTTAGCCATTATGGGGGTATGACCCATGTGGGACTGATTTCTCTAGCAAAGGGATGTACTAATTTGGAGTCTTTAGATGTTATTCTTAGAGATATTTCAAATGAAGCTCTGGAGTGTGTAGGAACTCATTTAAAGAATCTGCGTGATTTCCGTATGCACTTTCCGAAGGAAGATGGGACAACATATCCACCGCTAGACAATGGGATTATGGCTATGCTGCTGGGTTGCAGAAAACTCGAAAGGCTAGATATTAGTCTCTCGCACGGATGTAGGCATGGAGGATTGACGGATGTGGGTTTGGAATATATCGGGAAGTATGGTGCTAATTTGAGGTCTTTGTCTCTTACTCGTATGGGAAATTCTAATGTAGGACTTGTGATGTTATCACAAGGGTGCCCAAAATTAAGAAAGCTAAACCTGGGAGGTTGTCCCTTTGACGAGCAATTTGTTACCAATTTTGTGTTTAATATACCTTCTCTAAGGTATGTTTGGTTTGACACCATTCGTCGTAATCGTATTGCCTTGGCACTCGCTCGTCCAGAGGATCAACTTTGAAACATTGGTATGTATGTTCTTCGTCATTTACTTGAAAATTATTGTTCTTTTCCTGGTAATATTGGTTTTCCTTACTTTCTGGTAACCACAACAGTGTCTTACTTTCAAAGTTTTTGTAGTCTTGGAAAATCGTGATTGTGAAATTCTATCAATTGCATGCTTTCGGAGTTAGGTTTCTGTATAAATGAAGCACCATCCCATTCTTAAGTATTCCTGGCAACTTGGGACCAAATCCTGCAGCCGAGAGATGATAAATGACCTATCCTACAAACAATGAACTAAAAAGTGGATAAAGTTTTAATAATTGATTCCAAATATTAACGAAGTGGATAAAGTTTGTATGTTATGGCGGCTACCTTAAGTTATTGATAAATGGCCTATCCTACAGACAATGGATTCGAACTGCACTTCCATTTATGATATATAAGTCTGAACTCGTTTAACTGTCTATGGTGGTCTAGGTACTGCCTTTTCAACAACTTACGGTAGCCGCCATAACATACAAACTCATGTATTTATCAATTTCTTCTCTTTCAAAGGATCATGTGTAGTGACATGGAACAATTACAGGAAATGTGCACTACTTGAGCATATAGTTGTAGCACCATACTGGCTAATGGTGATTGCATAGTCATTCACACTTAGAGTGGCCGTGCATATACAGCATATATGGAAACCGTATGCTAATGAAATTAGATAGATGACACGGGAAAATATAGTCGGAAATCACTAATAAACGTACATTACAGATATGATTATATGGGCTGTGTACATTCCAAGGCACTTAGGGTGTTTACTAAATTAAGTGGTAACAAAAGAATGTCTTAACTAGCCACTTATTGGGGAGACTCTAGTTTTAATGAGTCCCCCAATTAAGAGGCATTAAGGGTTGGGCCCACTCATTAAGTGGCAATAAGAGAAAAAGAATTTGTTAATCTTTATAATTGACAGAAAAATAGATTCTTAGCTTTTAAATGTCAAAGATATGTTACTATCACCATCTGAATTTGTTAATCTCTATTATTTATTGATTTTAAACTGCATCTGTTCATCTTTAATGACTTGTATAGGAAGGAGCAAGTTGAATTGGAAGTGGCTAACAGGTGACGAAATATAAGAAGAAAAGGAAATGTCTAAAATGAAGAGTAAGCACAAAGAAGGAAGAGATTGAGATGATCAAAATGTTTAAACTCAAAATTGGCATATCTGGAATGACTTATAGCTTGTTTCGCTGTAGTAGGTTTAGTCATTAGGTTGTGACTTGTAAAACTTTGAATCGTTTAACGTTGTATGTCATGCACCTCCTCTCTTGTTGGTGGTTCTCAGGATGCAATTTGCAGAAATATTTGCATTGCTGTGTTTGTTGAGTGGATATGCACTTAGGTTACATATCCTTCTTACCACAACCAGTAGTTTTTGTTTTTGTTTTTTACCCTACAAGTTTTTGTTTCATGGTTGGTGCATGACAACAAATTACTACCAGAAATTGTACTTCAGGTAAATTCACTCGATTCTTGGGAGGGTTCATTGTGAATGTGGAACTTGTGGTTACATTGGAAAACAGGGGATTAGTGCCTTTCGCTTTAAAAGGGTATCAGTGGTTGGTTTGGTGATCGTTGTAATTCGGTGGTTGCTCGAGTTGTTTCGATGGTTATACATGCATAATGGTTCTATAGGTGGCGTGGTTCGCATCTAGTTTTTGATCGCCTCGACACGGGTCAAGGGTTTAATTTCCATGTGTTGTGGTCTTACAATAAAAAATGTTTTCTTCGTAAAACATCCCTGCATATCATCGTGCCACCACTCTATTTGTTTGTGTATTGTAGCCAGTTCGTAGTTTCAATGTCGAGGTCGTGGTAGTGGTCGGTTTTTTACCCATTTCTATGAAAAGTAGATGATATTAGTGTCTCCATGTTGCGTGTATCAACTATAAACATTGACCTTTTATGCTCCTAAATGTAGTTTTTGTGAATAGTTTAGGGATTATTAGGTAAACTAATGTTGCAAATTGACTTTTTAGTTTCGAATGAGAAGACTTTGTGTGGTATAAAAGTTTTTTCTCTTTTGATTACAAAAGTGTAGTGCATTGACATAATCGGAAAGTTCTTAGAGTGAACAAAAGTTCAAAAGTAATTTCAAAAAATAAATCCGTTACAAATCCACATAATTTGTTATCAACTCTTTGTTTTGTTTTTCACAAAATACAAAATTTTCGTCTATAAAAGACGTGTGGTCACAAGTGAAAAATATGGTATTTACCACTACAGTCCTAGTTTCTAGTTTTATTATTAAGGGCTTTTTAACAAAAAAACTATGGGTAAAACTTAAATTGATATATAATAGGGTGAAAATCATCAAATAGTAACGGTGAAAACGAGCTGAGATGCTCATGAAATGCTCGGGAACGGATCGGTAGAAAATCAAACAAGCCGAGCTTAAACAAATTCAAGCCTGAGTTTTCGCTTATTTTTTATTCAAGCTCGAGCCCGAGCTTTATACACAAAGCTCGATTGGGCTCGCAAGCCTAAACGACCTTAAGTAGCACTAAGATATTTTGATTTTTGAATATTAAACGTATACAATTCGTTATGCGTTTGTATTTTAGGCGACCTTGTTAACAAGGTCAATAACAAACATATTAACGTGCTCAAAAGAGATATACTATGAGTCGAGCCCGAGTTTGTATAATATACCATGAGCCAAGCTCGAACTTAAATAACAAGGCTCGAACCCAGATTTATTAAACTTAAACGAGTGGATCTCGAGCTCGGGCAGGCTTGAACTTCGTTTCCACCTCAATCAAATAGTAGTCAAGTTTGAGAATTGTTTCAAAATTTAATCACTCTAACTTACTTTGATTATAAAAATCACTCAAGGTTTCAGTAGTGTCCATTATGTCAAAACAATTATGAGTGACATGAATAAACTACTTCACATACTTGGTTGATATTTTGTAATTATTAATTTTGTTCGTAATTACATCGTTTATTGTATTAAAGTTGGTTGATAATAGTTATACTGAGATCAATGACGGATTGGGGAGCTGGAGGATGCTTGGCCCCATCCAATAAGCCCAAATGCTTTATAAATATAGTACTTGACCCCTCCCCCCCACAATATTTTAAGCGACAAAAAAAATATCAAGACCGATTCTTTCGACTTACAGTTCCACACTTCCAAGCACAACTGCACAAGGTTTGCAACTATCCCTAATCCTTATCATTAATTTTACATGTTCTTTTTTATGTAATCTATTTATCTATGTTTTTATTTGTATCTTGATATATAATTGCTCAAAATCCCCAATTTTGTTTTTAGGAATTAAGGATTTTGTTTATATAGCATAGATTTTGATCACCCCTGTTTTTATTGCTATTTCAAAAATCTAAACCCTTGAATCTTTAGACCTTAGTCACTAAATTAACAAAGTACTAAAGTGTATGTAGTTGAATATTAAATGTGTATGTTTTTAGTTTTATACTTGTAAAATTGCAATTGTTGAATTGGTGATCACCAAGTGATGTTTCTTTTTTAGGTTGAATGATGAGTAAGAAAGGAACAAAAAGAACCATTGATTATTTTTTCAAGCCAAGTGGATGTTGTTCAAGGCCGCGAATCACCACCTCATGATAATAATCAAAAAAGAAGATATTTATGACACACATCCTCACTTGAACGAGTCTCCTAGAGTTGAACATGAAAAAGATGTTCATAATTCAACAACGGTAAACTTAGATTCCTTGATCCGAGATTCAGGCGTGCGACCTTCAATATCAAGTTTTCCAAGTGGTCACCAAGATGAAATTAGACGTGAATATATCAGACTTTGACCTTATCAACTCAGTAAACAGAAATATCCTTTAAGTCGTGGTGGTCCTAATGGTCGTATGCGAAGACTGTTTAGACCATAATTCTAGTTGGAGGAGACTTGTGTACATTCCAAGCTTATGATATGATACATGCTATGACTGTGCAATTGAGTGATCACCTAGAAATGAAACACTTAGATTAGTAATGAGAGTTGAGTGTTTTCGATCCCCTTTTCGTGAGGTGTTCGGCTATGGTATTTTCTAGCATAAGTAACTTATAAATTCATTTCTCCGAGTTGAATTGGGAAACTCTTTTTATGAATTATTCTAAACGGTTCTACTTGAGGGCAAGTAGAAGTCAAGTGAGGGGATATTTGATAACATCAAATAGTTAATACATTTTAACATCAAGTTCTCTAAGAAAATGCTTATAAATATGTTATAAATGTCTGAAAACATTACTTAATTGTTTATATTTAGTTTTCAGGGACCAAGTGAGCATTTTAGCAAATGACGTGAGATTTGGACATGAAATGCACTAAAGTGAAGTGTTAAAGGCATTTTTCGGCGTAACACCCCCGAGGGATTACGCCGTAACATATTCTAAAGAAGAAATGAGTTGTCACACCTTTTACGGCATAAAGCCTCTCCTACTTTACGCCGTAAAATTCAAAATTCATAGAAGATGATTTATCTGAGACAACGTTACGGCGTAACATAGGCGACAAGGTTACGCCGTAACATTATTTTAGCATAAAAGATTGGAAGCCTACGTAGCAAGGTTACGGCGTAACGTCTCATAAGGGTTACGCCGTAACAGTTTCGAAATATATAAATAGAGCCCTCATCCGGCTCTATTCATCATCACTCACTTCCACAACTCACAACTCAGTTCCAAGGGGTGAACCAAATCTCCAAGGTCCGAAGCATTTCACTAGAAGGTCCAAGGGAGAAGTCACTTTACACATTTCTTGTATTTAATCGTTCATAACATTCACTGTAAGAATAATGATGATTCAATACATGATTACTTTCATTAATTCTTGCATTGCTGTTACCATGAGCGGCTAAGCACTCTAAGTGCTGGCCTAATCATGTAATTGCTATTGATATGATTATTGTTTCATGTTCAATCATGGCTCTGTTAGATATCCTTATAGCCTTTCATTGATCCCTGTGTTTTTGTAGTATAGAGGGTGGCTTAGTTCTTGTTAATCATGATATTAGACTTACCCCGTTGAACATGAGATTAGTAGGCTACTAGGGTAGCTTGGCACCTATCCCTAGTGTAGGAATTTACCATATTACAGCCTTTGCCATATTAAATACTTAAAAAGCACATTCAAAATTCATAGAAGATGATTTATACGAGACAACGTTACGGCGTAACACAGGCGACAAGGTTACGCCGTAACATCATTTTAGCCTAAAAGATTGGAAGCCTACGTAGCAAGGTTACGACGTAACGTCTCATAAGGGTTACGCCGTAACAGTTTCGAAATACATAAATAGAGCCCTCATCCGGCTCTATTCATCATCACTCACTTCCATAACTTACAACTTAGTTCCAAGGGGTGAACCAAATCCCCAAGGTCCGAAGCATTTCACTAGAAGGTCCAAGAGAGAAGTCACTTTACACATTTCTTGTATTTAATCGTTCATAACATTCACTTTAAGAATAATGATGATTCAATACATGATTACTTTTATTAATTCTTGCATTGCAGTTACCATGAGCGGCTAAGCACTCCAAGTGCTAGCCTAATCATGTAATTGCTATTGATATGATTATTGTTTCATGCTCAATTATGGTTTTGTTAGATATCCTTATAGCCTTTCATTGATCCCTGTGTTTTTGTAGTATAGAGGGTGGCTTAGATCTTGTTAATCATGATATTAGACTTACCTCGTTAAACATGGGATTAGTAGGCTACTAGGGTAGCTTGGCACCTATCCCTAGTGTAGGAATTTACCATATTATCGCCTTTGCCATATTAAATACTTAAAAAGCACATGAACTCTTTCAGAGGGAGTTAATAATCGGTTTAGATTATAGAATGGTCTTAAGGATAGTTGGGGATTAACCACTACAAGCTTGGATGCCCTGCTCGTGTAATCGTAGGGGAATGTGGGATCGCAGAGTAAGTATAGGACAGAGCTCAAATGCCAATTCGGGTCTGTCGACATTAGAACCACTAATGAAACTTAAAATTGAACATTGCACAGGAAAACGTAATCATAGCATTAGTAATGAAATGGTTAGGTCATCACGCTTTTCTCTTTGAATTCTTCTATCACTTTACTTTACTGCATTTACTTTTCTGTAGTTATTAAAATCAACTTAAAACCATTTTCAAACGTGACATAATCAAATTAGAACTAGTAAACCTTAGCTCTTGGGACGACCTCGAATTTACCAATCTACTGCACTATAAACGACCGGGTTCTCTGCCCGTTAGTGCGTGTATCGGTAGACGAGTTTTATAAATTTAAAACTTGGCATATATTTATTTAAAACAATTTACGCATCACTAAAAATTATTACTATTAATAATGATTATTAATAGTGTGTAACTGCATCCGCCATATAAATTCACACAAACCATTTCTTATCTGTTAAACACAAATAATGGCAGCACCAACTGATTCATCGAATTCTCCTGAATTGCCAGTACATGTCGAGTACCCATATCCAACAATGTTGAACCCTTGCTCGTTCAAATACTTCTGCAACCCACTATACAAATACAGAAAAGTCATATCCATGTTAAAAAAAATTTCTTTATGATTATGGAAAAAGAATTGCGAATAAATTGTTACAGTTCTTCAAGCATATATCTTTCCAGCAAATATTTTGTAACTCTAAGAGCCTGGTGCAAGACTTGTTTTAACCCATGGTTGACCTAGCCAATAAGCATTAGATGAAAAATCATATTTAATGGAGATCAGTTGGCCACCTGAGGTCTCCTAAGGAGCTTTGAGGGAGGTTTTACCCTCCTAGGCAAGGTCTCAAGTTCGAGTCTTGTCTAGGGCGATAGGGGTTTCCTTCACGCGTGCGTAAAGAGAAGGGTGCCATTGCCTTCTGAGCTGGACCCAACCTGATTGTGTGGGCTCGCTACACCTTCTGGGCTAGGGGCCATGTAGCCACAATTGCCGTTCTAAAAAAAAACATGGCACTTCTCAGCTGCCTTTTCAAAACATTTTTTTCGTGTCTACATAAGCTCAGAAGTAGCAAAGTCAATGTCATTTATTGAGGTTGAAAGTAACAAGGTAATTCACATAAATGAAAATATAATATACCATTACAAGAACGTATACTCATTTATTTACTATATGCACAGCCTCTTGGTTATGACCGGGAGTCTGAAGAGTTGGAGAAAGAGGTAATAGAGAAACAAATATACTACTTACCGCAAACCATGGTATAAAGTACGATTATTATTATTAAATACATATATGTTAACAACATAACGTCTTATGTTTTTATTATAGATTCAAAAGGTTTATAAATTTAAGAGGTTTCTCGACAGTCTCATCAATGATGATGTGGTAGTTGTACCACACAAAGATCCTCGTTCAACTCTTGGTGATACGAATGATTCTTTTACTTCTATTTCGTGTATAAAGATTCTGCAAATAAAAATGTTGCAGCTAATGATGCATGTTAAAAGTTGCATATTTGTGTTTATGCAAAATTACATTTTATTCTAGCTTAATGCTAGAACCACAAACAAACTTACACAAAAACTTTTACAAAATGATGTGTCATATAACTATTGTCATTCTCAAATCTACTTTTGAATTCTCTTTCTTATTATTTTAATTAAAAGTTATCATTCATTCATAAAGTTATTGTAATGAAAAACGTATAAATGAAAAACATTTACTCGTCACAAAATGTAGCCACGGGTACCCGCCGCCGCATTGCGCGGGTACCCTACTAGTATGTTTAACAGATATTCAAAAGTAAAACTAAATCACATCCCACATCGGAACATGGAACAAAAAGAAAGAAATGAGAAGGCTATAAAAAACAAAAGCCCAAATGCATGAGGACACAAAACTTTACAATCTAAATTCTTATCTGAATGCTAGCAAAGTTTAACATACTTATAATTATGTTTTTAGTTAAAATTAGTTTATTAACATTATTAAAATATCAATAACATTATATTTTGAAAAAGTTGAATTTTTGGCTCGATAAGCTCGTTTGACTCGATAAGCTTGTTTGGCTCGTTTGACTCGAGAAGTTAAACGAGCTTTCGAACGAGTCGAGCCGAATTTTAGATTTTAAAGCTCGGCTCGATTATCTAATCAAGCCTTATTTTTTGTTCGAGCTCGGCTCGAGCTTGATAGGTTACATGCTCGAGCTCGAACTCGAGTAGCTCGTTAAAAGCTCGACTCGTTAATAGCCCTGGTCGTACCCAACCAAAGTGTAAAAAACCACACAGGTGTTTTCTATGATACTAATATTCAAAAAATTCGTATGATTGCGATAATCAAAATAACAATCATATAATTATCTAACTAAGTTACATATAATCATGTAAAAATGAATGTCATACAACTTCAGTATTTTGAATGTTCAATACAAAAATGAATCTGGCATCTAGGGTCCGAAATTCCTAAAAATGTATGAGCAAAATTAAAGACCCGAAATGCAGCTACTTCATTTCCCTTCATGAAGTATCATCTTGGTTGTGATTCACTCATTCACATGTTCTTTTATGAAAGACAAAACAACGGAAATTAGTTCATCTTGATGCTTCGAGAATCCATGGTTGGCTCCTTTAACAACATGTAACTTGTGGTTCGGTATGATCTCTGCAAACTCTAATGCCTCTTTGGCTCGGACAATTGTATCATCAGACCCGTGTATTGTCAACACCCTGCATAAAAAACATAACTTTTTAATCATATACAATAGAAAAGTAGAGTTTATGTTTGACTTTTTAGGGTCAGACAAATTTGACGGAAGTAATTTTATATCTTACCTGCAATCTTTGTCAATTTGCAGGCACGCTTCATGCATATTTGTATTCAACCGCTCCATCAAACCAACCTCGGTCACACGATATAAGAACTCTCCTACACACCGAGCATTTGATCATTAGTTTTTGCATATAAGGCGTTGGGAATGAAAGTTTCTAAAACTCATCAGCAAGAATACCTGTTTTGCCTTTAACATCTATAAAACCATCTTCCTGCACTTTCTGCAGAAACCCTTTTCCCAAACGCTCTTGCACACCCCCCTCTATCTTATACCGTCCAGACATGTTGATGACGCGGGGCACATCACGATACTTGGACGCGTATAAGAGCACCACATTCCCACCTGCAAAGTAAATAAGATAAAGGAACCATACTACGTTAGTACATAATCTTAAGATTAGAAAGTGAACAGCTGATGTTTCATATTTAAGTATACCTTTACTATGTCCAAGGATTGCACTCGTTACACGATTAGCTTCATTGAAATGTTCGATTACTGAGCGCAAGTCATCAGCCTCTCTATGATAATTACCATACTCGAATGTGCCTTCACTTTCCCTAATAAGAAATATATGCCAAATGACAAAAAATTAATATGTTACGTCCACATAACTAGGGAGTGTTTGGATATGCCTTTTTTAAATAATTTCCGTGTATTGAAAAATCAGATTTGAAAATCAGTTGCTCAAAGCTGCGGATGCTTAAGTGATTCCACATTTATTTCAGTGATCAGCCTTGTTAAAATAACGTAACTAGTTTAGCCTAACATTCATGACAGTGACTTTATATGACAACAGTAAGAGTGATACACAAACTTACCCGTTTCCAGCAAAATCAAAACGAAACGCAGTGATTCCTTCCTTTTGCAGTGCATTTGCAAGGTTCACCATCGTATTAGTTTCCTAAATTCATACAAAATCGTCAACAAAACATTTATCTCGAAATACAAGTGGCTACAGTTTATAGTGTTTTCGAATGACATAATCAGGATCTATTCATCAACTAGAGCAAAACAGGTTGTTTTGGATAGTACTTAACTGTGCTTCTACTTATGAGGTTGTAATAATAAGATAAAAAGTTGCTTTTATGTTCAGTAGCATGTCATTTGGGATTGCTTATAGAAACTCCTTATCGCAATTCGAGATAAGCTAAACACTATGGTGTTTGTTTAAGCTTATATGTGGGCTTATGAGCTTATTTAATTTCGGCTAATATTTCATAAGCCCCAAATCTTCGGCTTATTTTGAGACTTGCGGGCTTATACAAGTTTATCATATCGTGATAAACTTATATAAGCTCACATGTCTCAAAATAAGTCAGAAAATTAGGACGTATGAAATATAAGCCGAGTAACCTCGTAAGGCCACATATGAGCTTATTTGCTTATGAGTTGAAGCTATTTTAGATACACACGTCTA
Organism: Tanacetum coccineum; assembly: GCA_026074375.1. Lineage (NCBI taxonomy): Eukaryota > Viridiplantae > Streptophyta > Magnoliopsida > Asterales > Asteraceae > Tanacetum > Tanacetum coccineum. The sequence goes on along the minus strand of BQNB010065983.1, from coordinate 15,033 downwards.
TAATTGCTTTTTTATCCGCTGTTATCTCATAACATGTTTTGATACTGAAGGCTCTTAAGCTGAAACAGGTCATTGTGTTTCAATAAGCTTACCCACACACCCCTTTTTGTTTAAGCTTATCTGTGCAGCTTATGGGCTTATTGAACTTTTGAAAGCTAAAAATTTCAAATTTGAGAGCTTATCAGCTTTTCAACTAAAGCATATAAATTATTTAAGTTCATAAGCTCAATAAGCCCTAAAATTTAAGCTATTCAATAAGCCCATAAGTTGAATAAGCCCATAAGCCTTTGATAACACTATCAAATTCAAGACACTTGATTTCAGTGACAAATAATAAACCATATAAGCACCTAAAATCTGCTTATTTGGCATTCTTAATAAGCAATATGAGATACCCTTATTTACGCATAGCATAATGCACATAAATGACAGACCTTTGATGATTGAAACCCATGACATAAAACAACAATCTCATTAGAACCAGTCTCATGCAATAAGCCCACAAGCTTCTCACCATGCTTATTAACCACAACTATTCTCTCCTGCTGATCACACATTCTTGAAAATAAGCCCACTAACTGATATTATCGATCAAACAAAAAGGTATAGGAACCTAATACAATACTAAATAAACCCTACCCTGTATATATAAGAAACCCAATACTAAACCAAATACGACTCTAAATAAACCCTGTATTACCCGGTCCTTATTCGATTTTAATTACATAAATCATCTTTATTTTTCAAAGTATTCTCATTAACAGTCCCTATTTTGAAAAATAAGGATTAAACGTGTAACAAAGATATGAATTATCCATGTAAAAACAACTATGGATTGTTACACAATTTTGGTACATATTTTTTAAAATAGGAACCATCAGTTTGAAAATTAGGTATAATTTAAATCGAATATGGACAGTGAATGTGATTTTAGGTAAACTCAGAGAGGCCCAAACATGTAATATTGTCAAGATTAAATTTTTAAAACTAGTTGTATTAGATAGTCCTCTTTTTAAAAATATAGGATAATTACAGAGATATTCCTATTTTACAAAAATGACCATCTAAACAAAATAGTTTAAAAATTCAGGATCTTTATTGATTAACAACGTTATAAGGATGACGAGTGTGATTTTAAGTAAACCACAAGGACAAACAATGTAACTTTTTCAAAATAAATGTTTAACCCAATGGACGAATATGTTCATGTTTGTATTGATTGGTATTTGGTAGGGACTTATTTGAGATGAAAACTATGACAAGGTGGAAAATTAATTGTGATGAGAAAGATGAGTGGTTAAATGAGATAATTATTCATTGTTAAGCTTTTCAATAGGGCTATAAACGAACTGAACGTTCAGTGAACATTTCGTGAACCGTTCTGTAAAAAGTTCGTTTATGTTCGTTTATTTAATAAATGAACGAACATGAACAACATTTTGCGTTCGCTTAGTTAAATGAACGAACATGAACAAAAGTCTTGTTTGTTCATTATGTCGGACGTCCCGATTATTCGTTCGTTTTATTGAATCGTATATAAATTTATGATCACTTTCGTATCTTTTTTATTATATAGTTTTAAAATTATTTTACTTAAACAAAACAACACTTATAAAACACAATATGATGTATATTATTGTGAATTTTATGTTTATTTACGTCCGATCGTTTATGTTCGTTCATTTATGTCCGTTTAGTGTCTAAATGAACGAACATAAACGAACATGAACAACCTTATTTCTTAATAAACGAACATGAACAAGAAAATTTGTTCGTTTAAGCGATCGTGTTCGTTTATTTGTCCGGCTAAAATTAAATGAACGAACATAAACAAGGCTCCGTCCGTGTTCGTCCGGTTCGTTTACAGCTCTACTTTTCAATTTCTCATAGTTAACCGTGTTTCATATTTTACTGTAATTTAAAGCTGTGATAAAAGAGTAAAATGTAACATTAACCACATAAAGTCTAAAGACACTTGCAATCAGGCTTTAAAGAAAGAATACAGTTCTGGTTTTGTCTTTCTCGAGAGGGCCTAACCAAGGTTGGTAGGATGGAGCCCGAGCCTAGTTCCAAATTTTGCACGTCTGCCGCAAGCCAAGTGCATCATAAGTTGCAACAAAGCCCCGGTCTGACCTGACCAGAAACGAACTAAGGTCTTGTAGTTTAACAAGCCTGGCCATACACCAGCCTGCACTCTCCGATGGCTAATTCTGTGCAGGGCTGCAGCGGGGCTATAGCCCGTCTGGTGCACCTCTGTTTCATGCATACATATTTATAAGTCTAGTAGTAACATCTGCTTAATAAATGAGGCAAAGAAACCTGTATTTTACAAAGTTGCTTGTCTACATCTCCCTGGTGTACATAAAAGAAACCAGAAAACAATTACAAGCAAAACAAAAACATTCAACTCCAAGACAATGATCAAGCCCGTCGTTTGCTGAGCCTCCACGAATTTGGTTCATTGTAATGATCATAAAGAGGCTCAATCCTTTCTTGTCTTTTACGTTTGCTCATTTTAGTAGGATCTGACACCTTAAAGAACCTTGGTGCCAATTCGACTAGCCACTTTGGATCTACAACAGTAACCTCACGCATGTATTCTTTTGTTGTCATGACGAGCTCATGGTAGATGACCCAGTCAGGTTGTCTTTGGAAAAGTGCGCTACTTGGGTGTACGTAAACGGGCTGGTTCTCGACAATAGTTCTGTAACCTTCTTGTGGGTGTTTACGTGCAGCGTGAAAGAAAAAGCCAGCAGTTATTGCCTTCCGTATCTTTGTATAGTTCTTCCCAGCACTCACAATATCCAATTTGTACCTGATTATAGAAAGAATAAATCAGCAACGGGATCCAGAGATACGGGCTATTGATCATAATAAGAGGAATTCACATGATCACATTTCACTAGCAATCAAAAGGTGGCAAAATGACGGGTCATTTTATGGATAATGACACAAAGACGTTTAGTCGTCTCCTTTTCTTGCATTACAGATAATGAAGGTTTATCATATGATAAAACAAATATGTTCTAACGATGATAATCTAGTTTCAGAAAGCAGTTGGGCACTGACGGTTGCAACACATATCACATCTACAGAAAACTTATTCAAACTATTTGAGCCGATTTACTTCATTAGTTGTAGTTTTATTTTAAGCATAGAATCGAAAAACAATTGCAAAATGTGATTAATTAATACAAAGCAATATGGGCCCGAACACAGACCATTGATCATAAAAAAGAGGAATTCACACAATCACATTTCAGAAAACAGAGGTGGCAAGAAAGCAGGTTATGGTGGGTAAGTTTTAAACAGGTCAGATCGGGTAGATCTGACCCAAAAACTCTTAATTCTTTTTCTTGAATTACAATCTACAACTGCGTTATGTCTTAGATGTGATTATGAAAACAATGTTATAATACGACATTCAAATTTTCACACATAACGTATCAAGATTCAGGAAACATGCATTTTGCTTTTGAGTAGCTTTCGAACCGTTTAACCTATTCAGTCTGATTCCATGAGAAATCCACATATTTGAGACGTTAAGCAGAGTATAAACCAAATTAACCAATTCGACATAAATGGGTGAAATAGACTTCAGTATGGAAGCCATACTAAAACTAGTTGAGCAGAATTACATTAGTTACAGTTTTAAACAGACGCGCAGAGCAATTATGAAAAATAACTTATTAAAACGATGCAACAATAGCCAGAACAAGAGTTGAATGGCAGGTCGGTAACGGGTAGCTATGGAGACAGGTTGTTGGTCAGGTTGCGACCGAAAAACATTTTGAGTTATCTGTTCTTTTCTTGAACTGCAAATCATAAAGTTTTATCTAATTTCAAAAATAGAACGTTTCACCAAGTTTTGAGCATTTCGAGTGACTTCCAAACCATTCAACCTATTAAACCCGTCCGTCCATTCTAACCAATTAGTTAACCTTTACCCATTCGAGACATGAGCCAAAACATAACCGAAACCAAGCAATTTGTCACAGAAAACATGCAGAAACTAACTAAGTACATTTACAACAGAAAACATATAAGAAGTATTTGTAACGTAGAGCAAAGCAAAGCGAACATACTTGTCCATGATAGATAGAAGCTGCTTCCTGACATCCTGCGCCCTTCTAAGCGACCTCGACTGAACAAAATTCTCGAAACACCACGGCCCCGAAAAATTCTTAGCTTTCCAAGCCTCGTAAACAGCAAGCATAGTTAGATGATCTCCTTCCGGTTGAAAAAACTTTGCCTTCTTCTGATCTGCTTGAGCTTGTTTCTCCCGAGGTCTATAGAAGATATTCCCGGTCGTAATCATAGCAATAATGGTCAATATTTCATCACTACAACCCAAATCAACGCTCGCTAACAGCATCTTAGACAACGGGGGTTCGAGTGGAAATTCCGCCATTTTTCTACCTAATTTCGTTAAAAGCCCTTCTTCATCAAGTGCTCCGAGAGTGTAAAGCTGTTCAAGAGCGGAAATAAGTGCCTGAGGTGACGGTGGATCCATGAAATCAAACGATAGAAGATCATTGATCCCCATGGCTTTCAAATTCAACGTTGTCAACCCAAGGTTAACCCTCTGAATCTCAGGAATCGAAGTAGGCGAAATTTCATTGTTGAAAGCGCTTTCGGTGTATAATCTGTAACATTTTCCCGGCACAGTACGACCTGCACGACCCGCCCTTTCCTTAGCTGATGCCTGAGAAATAGGTGTAATAACAAGCGAATCAAGACCTTGCTTCGGGTTATACACGTTTTGCTTAGCGATATTAGTGGCAATGACCACCTTCCTCTTCCCTGGTGGGGCCGGTTCAAAAATTCTCGATTGCATTTCACTAGGTAGTGCACTATCGACCGGTAATAAAATCAATTCAGGCACGTTCTTACCTAACCCTTTCATCCGCTCATACAAAAACTGACAAGCATGATCAATTTCCTCTTGACCGGTCAAAAACACGAGTATGTCACCTTCGGGTTCTGTCAAGTGAATCTGCATAACAGCTGCCTCGACATAATCACTTTCCGGCTGTTTAGTGTAAAGTATCTCAACCGGAAATGTTCTCCCGGGAATTGTGAAAATATTACAACTAAAGAAATACGCTGAAAATTTCTCGGCGTCTAATGTAGCTGAAGTGACGATCAAACGAAGGTCGGGTCTTCTTTTCAATACACCTTTTAATAACCCGAAAAGAACATCAGTAGACATTGTTCTCTCGTGAGCTTCGTCAAGCATAATACAAGAATACTGCGATAGATTCTCGTCAACGAGAATCTCCCTTAAAAGCATACCATCAGTCATGTACTTGATAACAGTTTCGGGACCCGTACAATCCTCAAAATGAATCGAGTATCCAACTTCCTCACCTAGTCTACAACCGAACTCCTCAGCCACCCTCTTGGCTACCAACATTGCAGCCACACGACGGGGTTGTGTACAGCCGATCTTACCCCGAGTGGTGTAACCAGCTTCTGCTAGATACTGAGTTGTCTGAGTCGTCTTACCAGACCCCGTCTCACCAATCACAACCAACACTTGGTTATCATTCACAACTGATTTGATATATCAAAAAGACCAAGTAAGTCATTAGATTTCAAGGGTAATAACAAATGTTGCAAAGTAACTTTGCTTCAATTCCAACGATCACAACTGATAACTTTCTAGTGAAGTAGTGAAATTATGCGGAAAAGATTTAGCTTTTTCCAGAAAGATCAAATCGACAGTTGGGAAGTTGACAGTTTACTTTCTTAAACATCTAAAGATTCGGTGGTAGCTTTAGCTGGTTCTTCAGGCATCAAGACACGACCACTACATGGGTCTACTGGACGTGTGTCACGGGGCCCACCTTTCCTGCCCATTACAACCATTGGAGGCGATGGTAGCAACCCTGCTCTGAATAGAATACGTTGAACAGGATCTGATGGTTGTGCACCAACTGATAACCAGTATCTGCAAATTACAAGAGGTTTAGACAGCAAGAAACACCAAGATTTATCTGTTCTTCAGCTTTCTTGTTATGAGTTTTAGTTTGGCAATCACTTTTCATGAAATTTGAGATGAGAAAAAGCAATTTCGCAGATGAATTTAAGCAATCTTGACTTCAAAAGTCGACTAACAGTATATAGTATGTTTGGCAAGCTGTTTATTTTATTTGAAAACCAAAGGCAGATAAGCATGCCAATAGTGTGTCTTACATGTATTATAATTAACTTAATTGTTAGTGCGTGGCGTAATCGTTTTTCTTCTAATTCAATCAGCCAGTGTTTGATCATCCCCAAACTGATGACCACAAGTCCAAAAGCAAGTAACATTACCAGATTGGTATGCACAAAGAGAATTTCTGTCTTCTAAACCATGACGATATGAAATTTCGTTTACGAATGATGAATGAAAGATAAAAATAAGACCGTGAACTATTGCGAAAATCTTTTTCCTTAATGGTTTGGACTTCAGACTAACAAGGATAACTATTTTTACTCAGTGGCTCAGACTGATATAAACAAGCTAAGTAGATATAAACAAGATAAGACTTGAACCATAGGCACGTGTTTATTTTGTATATCTAATGATTACGAGACAATTTTTAGTTTTAATTTATTTTGGTCTTAGACTCGTACATGTGTGTGTGCGCGCCCTGTTTTCTCATCAGTTATTATTTCAGCACCTATTTTAGCCAATACAATGTGATTTAGAATCTATAGTGCATTAACACTTCAATCAGCTAAACCGTGGATATTAGCAATAAAAAAATATCATCCTCATATGGATTTTAGCTACTTACATTGGTTTAAGGAAATGTAATCAGTTTTGATCCTGGTTTCCTATTCTATGAAGGAATCCTAAAAAAAAGTGGTGATAGGTGGTTGCCTGCCTACACATCAGAAGTATCGAAAAGAAGAGAAGAGCAGATGAAATTTTGTTTTGCTTATGGCTACTGACGAGAAGATTTAAGTAGTCTACTTTGAATTGTCCAGTTGATATTTGTATTTTAGAACTGGGCAGGTTAATTACTTGGATATAGTCTAGTAGTATATTTCTGAGTTCGTCTTGTAGCTTTTGGGAGTGTCCTAAGCTACTTGTGTCCTATTTTGTAACTTGTTTCAAATTTTGGTTCTTAATATATCTCACTTTTGACCAAAAAAATAGAATATATATTATCACATGAAAGCAAAAAGAATACAAGAAAAATGGTGTATTCAACAACTTACTTCACTCGGTCAAAATTAAGTCCCATTCTTTTACCTCCATCTTGACCTGTATTAACAAAGCAACCAACCAACAATTATTATAACATAGATAGAATTGCTAGTTTGCTACCAAATAGTTTTAGTGAGTGTTTGGATGTGCATTTTAAAAGTGATTATCCAATTATTCAACTTCAAGTCCTAAAAATGCAGCTTCAAGTAGTTCAGCAACCTTATTATCAACCAACGATTTGGTAGCCAAATAGTCTAGTTAGAATAACCAGTTTGATGCGATCTGCAACAATGGCTACTTATCACAGGGCAGAGTAAGACTATTTAAACACCCTCAAAGTGAATTTTAACAGACAAGCAACAAAAGTATATCCAAACACTATCTCCTCCAGGCTAACACCACATTAGAGCTAATTAGCTGGTTTGTTATTCAATATCCCACAAATACATTCAAAACAATTATCCAAACACCCCCTTTGTGGGCAAAAGTCTAACTAGAATAATTAAAGGATTAAATATTAACAAATCAAACATTTCTTTTTCTAATCTGTTCATCTCGAAAACCTTTATCGATCAAAGTGGAACTCAATATTTCCCATTCGTGTGTTCATCAACTATCCAATCAAAGTGGAACTAAAGCATTAGCTACCCTAAATGACATTAGATTATGCTCAAATGCTCAATCAACTATCCAATCAAATACAAGTGGAACTGACTTTTTAACATTATTTGTACACACTCTGACAGTGCAGCTGTTGATCTTAATAACATAAATTAAAAAAAAAAGTTTAATATAAATTTCAAGAACCTGGTAAATAACCCATAAAGTACAAACTTTTATATTGAAACACAATATTAAAAACACCCAAATGCTCAAAACATCAAAATGAATAATCTTTAGTAAACGTTTAGGAGCGTTTTTAAGGCAACTAGCATTCCTACTTTTTCAAAGCACTCCAAATCAAAACGCTACTTCTAGTAGCATTTACGAGCAACTAGCATCTCCACTAACTAATTCGGACTATATAGCTATGTTAACAAAGGCTTTATGAAAACAGCTACCGATTTCTGCTACGCCTTACTACTAGTGTTCTTGCTACCAATATCTTCACCAAACATACCCTTTAACTTTAATATTATAAGATAATCTAAAAAACACCCAAATGCTCAAAACAGCAAAATCAATAATCTTTATAACATAAATTTTACAAAAATTTCAAGAACCGGGTAAATAAATATAGTAACCCCATAAAGATACAAACTTAAATATTGAAACACAATATAAAAAACACCCAAATGATCAATTATATAAAAAATAATTTATAAAGGAGTTACCTGGTAAAGGGTTATAATAGCCTAAGACTTCAATATGTTTGCCATCTCTTGGAGATCTGCTATCTGCTGCCATTACTCTGTAAAATGGTCTGTTTCTGCATCCCAATCGAGCCAATCGCAGACGTACCACCATCTTTTTATCAACTATGTGTGTGTGTTTTTAGTGTGTGTGAAATGAGGGGTTTAGGGTTCTTCTGATTGATTTTTGATGGGTTAATTTGGTGAAAATGGGCCGGGTCGGGTTGAGTATAATATCTATATTTTTTACCAAAAGGAAAAATGAATGAGGTTTTACTATAGAGTAGTTCGGAGCATAGTCGTTAATCTTATGATCTTATGATTTTACGATTCTGCAAAGCAAAAATGATCCGGATCTTACATAGGATCTTTGCAAACTTAAAATCCTATAGTATCTCGATCTTAACCATAGGATCTGAGGATTTAATCCGATCTGATCTTACTTTTTTTCAAACCACAAACTAAAAAACTACAAATTTATAGATTGTGTTTTGTGCTATTTAAACAACAACATGTTAATCTTTTTGAACATTTCACAATCATAATTTATGACAACATTTCTATGCAATATTCACATAATTTTGTGTTCATGATATATAATAATTTGTATATTTGTATAATATTTACACAAACAAGAAAATAACATTATTATAGGATATTAAGATCCCGATCCGATCTTCGATCTCGATCTTGCAAAGACAAAAACGATCCTAAGTGGGATCCCGATCTTGAAAACCTTGGTTCGGAGCATTACATCGCGGATCGGACTGAATTGGACCAGATCGACATGACATATTCCGGTACAGTCTTCGGTCCATTATTTTCTTTATTTTCATTTATGTGTATGGTGTGGTCTGGTTTAGTCTTACATACAACCGCCTATTATGCTTTGTTAGACCAGGTTCGAAGAACGGGATCAGACCGGACCGACACAGACTTGGACCAAACATTTTGAGTCTGGTCCTTGATTCAAACTTTTGGACAAAATGCGTTTTCGGTCCGGTTTGGTCCGGTTTTTCGGACCGTGCTCAGCCCTAGTTGAGTTTACTTGTGAAAAATTAGTATTGACTCACATATACGCGATTAATGCAAAAATTTTAAAGATGTTTCCTATAAAGATGTGAACGCTATACTTTTTGTAAATATATTATGATACTTGTTTTCACCAATGTTTTAATTCGGTTGGCTCGGTTGTTGAACTCGAACTGATTAGTTTAGGTATTCGATTGCTATATCACTTCTAAAAGTGAAGGTATAAAATTCTCTTATGCTAATGTTGTTAATAACAGTAGTTTGGATAACAAGTTGAATCTTATTCCTACTGAAATTAATGATGATGGTGCTGAGGTGGTGATTTTTGATGAAGAAATAGTTAAGGAAGGTAGTAAAAAATGGGAATTGACTGTTTGTGGACACTTTGTAGGCTACAAAATGTCATACCAAGAGATTAGGTATAATATTTTTAGAATGTGGGGTAAATTTGGATTAAAAAGTGTTATTCCTAATGGTAATGGTGTATTTCTGTTCAAGTTTAAGCAAGTTGAAGGTATCCAATCTGTAATTGAAATGAGGCCTTGGATGGTTAATGAAAAGCAAATGTTTGTATGCTATTCTCTTATTAGTGAATAAGAAATACTTTGTGTTTATTTATGATGCTTCTAGGTTTTGCTATGTTAGTTTATTACATACTAAGGATGAAGCATTAGATAAACTTAAAGTATTTAAAACTGAAGTTAAATTACACCAAAGGTCCTTGATCAAAAGATTCAGGACTGATAGGGTAGGTAAGTGCATGGATACTCTGTATTTTTAGTCTGTTGGTATTATCCATGAAACGGATGTCCCTTATACTCCACAACAAAATGGTATATCTTAAAGGAAAAAAGAGTTCTAAAAGAAATGGTTGATTCCATGTTGTCCTACTCAGGTTTGAGTCAAGGGTTATGGGGTGAAGCTATGTTAACAACTTGTTATTTATTAAATAGGGTTCCTAATTAAAGGTACATGATTACCCTTTATGAACTCTGGACTAAAAGGAAACCAAACCTGAACTACCTTAGGGTTTGGGGTTGTAGGGAAGTTGTAAGACTCCCTGATCCAAAGCTAAAAACTTTGGGTGAAAGAGGCATTAAATGCATCTTTGTTGGATATGCTGAGTATTCTAAGGCTTTTAGGTTTTATGTCATTGAGCCTAATGATTCAGTTTTAATTAACTCAATAATTGAATCAAGGGATGCTATATTTGATGAGAATAGATTATCATCAGTCCCTAGACCAAGTCAGAGGTCCTTGGTAAATGGAACTGAAGACATTGGTTGTTTAGTTGTCCTTGAAGAGGTTACTAAAGAGGTTGTTCCGCAACCTAAACCTG
>BQNB010065982.1:0-34744 GCA_026074375.1 Tanacetum coccineum | reverse complement strand
ACACTCCACAACAGAACGTCATTGTCATAGTTCAGGACTCGCGCAAAATCCTCCATCTCCAACACCTTATGTTCCACCAACAAAGAACCACCGTGATATTTAATCATAACAATAAATGGACGAAGATTCATCCTTTAGAAAATGTGATCGACAATCTTTGTTGAACTGTCTCAACATAAAAACAGCTACAAACCGATGCCATATGGTGTTTCTTTGATGCTTTCCTCACATTAGTTGAGCTTAAGAACTTTAAAGAAGAATTGCTAGAATCTTCTTGGATCGATGCAATGCAAGAAGAAATTCACGAGTTCGAATGACTAGATGTTTGAGATCTCATACCCTGTCCAGATTTAGTCATGATAATTAAACAAAAATGGATCTTCAAAGTTAAATAAAATGAATTTGTAAGGGTACCAAAAAACAAGGCAAGGCTTGTAGCTAAGGGATATCGTCAAGAAGAGGGAATTGATTTTGAAGAGTCTTTCACACCTGTTGCACGCATAGAAGCAATCAAAATATTTGTTGCAAATGCCGCCAATAAAAATATAATGTTGGGAATTATGTTTTTCTAACTTAGTATTGTTTGTGTTAGTTAGTTAGTACTGCCAGTACATCTGTTAGTACTGGTAGTAGAGTTAGTACTGTTAGTAGTAAGTTGGTACTGCTAGCATATATTAGTTAGTACTGTTAGGAGATATGCATGAGTTATAATAGGAATAGATATGCATTATCTCTTCACACGGTTTGTAAGCCCATTAGGATTTCCTTGGTATATAAAAGGAACCCTATGGCACTAGTTAAACACACAAGTTTTCATAAATATTCATAGTTAGTATTCTGTAACCTAGCAGATTAATAGTAATCAAAGTTCTGTTTTATTCATTGTTCTTCTTAGCAGTATAAGTTAGTTTCCGCATAACTTATATTGTTCATAGTCATTGTTTCTCTTGTAGTTAGTTTGGATCTATCCAGATTGGGTACCACCCTTAACAGGCTAGAAAGATCTATTCAGATTGGGATCAACAAAACCTCATGTTTATACCTATTACGGATGTTGAGATAAAGGTCTATTAAGTCGAGCGAGGGCGGAATTGTTATGTGGTGTTAATTACTATATATGTGTATAGTATTATAGTACGTCTTAATAAGTTATTTTACTTTGATATATTATGAGCGATGCGATGATCTCCGAAGCATTTATGCTATTTATTTCCGTTTGACGATATTGACATTCGGTGTAGTTTGTCAATTCCGTTAGTTATTTTCTCGATCGACTCCGAGTTTGAACTCTCTTCTTATGCTTTTGAATCCTGTATGTTGTTTTCGTAATCCATCGTTCTGAAATCTTTCAGTTGATGGGAGTACGACTTTATCTTGTTATATTGGATCGTGCCGTCTTTTAGCACATACCTTTGGAACCCGATTGACTAACGTCTCATTATTCTTCTCGTCATTTCTTATGATTTTGAAGAATCATGCCGTCAAGAAGACACCCCCCCCCCCCTTTTTTACTTTATGTAGCTTTTGATCTTGATTTGATATTGTGTTTTGTGTCGGCCATACTTAAGTAGGATGATTTATAATCATCTTATTGAAATGAATTAGGACGCTTCTTCATATGAATAAGGAAATTATAAACCGCCGAACCATAAGTTCATAATTCCTTCCTCACGGTTACTCTGGGTGATGATTGGTAGCGGGCCCTCTTTATGTAAGTGACGAATTGTGAATGACTGGGCTTATGTGTGTTCGACATAGCATAATACGTCCGTACGAATCATTCATTTTCTTTTCTCTTCGAATCGCTATCATTATTGCTTTTGTATAAATGGCTATCTTGAACTTCTTTCGACTCGTAATTTGTTATATGGATTTTTTCGAATGTGTATCAACCGTCGCAAACCTTATGGAGATAAGTCGAATAGAGCACCGGGACGACGCTCCCTTAAGGTGGGAAGACTGTAGCATCTCGTATTTTACGGTCAATATTAAATCTCGACTCCATTCCTATTTTTTTCTTGAATAAAGTTTTTGTGTTTTACTTGTTAGCCGATTTGATAAAAATCGTCATTTTTAGTTATTTGTGTGTCATGCTTTAGATATTTATCCGTTACGAGTTTTAAAAGATCAAAATTTCATATTTTTGCTCTGAAAGTCAATTTATTGTTATTTTAGTATTTTATGATTTTTCTTGCGTTTTGCCAAAACCGTGTCAAAAAAATAATACTTTAACACTTTTTAATACCTTAACATAGTGTTTTAAATCAAATATTGTAGTATAAATGTTTTAGAAAAATAAAAACAATAAAAATATAAAATCCTACTAAATCCTAAACCAAACACACCCTTATATTTGTATTTCTTCCAACAAAACCAAAAATCAAAAACCAAACACTTCTTAAAACTTTTTTATATAACCCAAGCCCATACAATTGATACATTTTTTTATTTTAACTAAACCCATTACAAATTAAACCCACTCCCTTTTTAGTTTGGTTATAAGCCGGATCCAACACACAGAGACAAAAAATTCGACTCCCATCTTCCTTCTTCTCTGGTTCGACGACCAAACACACAGAACCATCAAAATCATCACCCAAAATCCAATTAAACACTTTCTTATTAATCCTACATCATTCCTATATAAATCCCCATTATTCTTTTCCTTTAAAATCACCATGCATCAAGATTGATGATTTCTTGATTTTTAATAGATTTTTTATTCTTGGATTTTTGATTAAATTAAGTTCAACAAGATTATCAAGGGATTAATTATAAGGGGTTTTAAGCAAGTTTGGGTGAAATGAAAGTTGAATTGGGTCTTTGTTTTTGGTCACCAAGACCCCACGGCAGCAAACATACACCTTTATATGGTTTGTGTTTGATTTTTATCTTCCCTTTCTATTACATTTGCAAGCTCTTTTGTATTCTTATTGGATTGTTTTTACATATATGGTAAGCATGCAAGTTAGTTTTTTGATACTTTATGAATCCCTTGAAAAAAGTATGTTTATGAGTTGTTGGTAAAAAAATTGATGGTTTAGTAGTGATTATAGGTTAGTATGGTTGTGTTGAATGCGAAATTGGTGCGAAAATGGAAGATTTGTGAGGGTTTCTAAACCCTCCTTTAGACCAGAAAATTTAGGCTTGATTTGGTAAGATGAGTTTTGTTGTAAACTGAGATTTAAGAGATTAGTTTGGTGGTGATCGTTATATCGAACGTGTGGTAAAAATTTGAGCTTTCAACTCTTAAAAACGAAAAAGATAATGACATTTGAAGTTGGTGAAATTGATTCTGGCAAAATCTTGCGCACGTTGTTTTGTGCAGAATTTTAGTTCATCTTACGAGTAGTGTAACTTGGTCATGCCAATAGTTTTTCTAGATTTGCAGGACCCTATGATTAAATACTTTGATTCTACTTCCAACCTAACTATGCCTCGACAAGTTTTGTAAATGTAAAATTGAGTCAAACCCTTTCTACAAGGATTAAGTGACAAAACTGGTGTTGCAGTCTGAAATTCGATTGTAAATAATGCTGTTGCAGCGGTCAAAACTTATAATTTCTTTGGACGAATTTAAACGGAGTTTTCCATAAAATGTGAGACCTACTATAAATATTTTTAGATATTTATAAAATGTTTTGAGGGGTCTCTGTAGCCAAACTTTGCAAAGTCCAGCAACCCTGTTTTAGAACAGTGTCATATGATGTGTCTTCATAATAAGATTACTTTATCATGGTTTATGTGAACTATGGGTTGTTAAATAACATATAAAGTAACTTAATAATGGAGAGATCGACTAGTTCAACCATTACGCGTTACTTAAAGTGAGCCGATCATCTAGCTAAAACGTTACAATTTTCAGAAAAAGTGTAAACTAATAGAAATAAAAAGTGGAGTTGTCATGGATTCCTAAGTATCACTTGTTATTCATGTTCTATATATATGCACATGTTATATTTCGATGAGTTGCATATTTTATATAGCTCGAGTATCAATCGCATATTATATTTATTAATAGGTCGTGGTTGATTGTCAGAGTTCGTTTCTATCTTGTTTGGATTTCTTGATCACTTCTTAATTGCTTCTCGGTGAGTTCATAGCCCCACATTTTCTCTTTTAATGGTTTTTCATAAACTGTTTTTCGGGTGAGAATACATGCTTGTTTTACCAAGTAAACTCATTGATTTCTACTACATAAGCGTTACATGACTACTTTTACTAAAGCTTTTACTTGCTTACTATAGTACTTTTAAATATATGTGATACATGGTTGTTTACTTATGATTTTATTAAAGCTTGATTTGCTTACTATATGATTTGAGATCATTGAATACCTATATATGAAACCGTGAGTTTTGAACACATTATTTGCTTTAAAAGGACACAAGTGTGTTTCAATTGTATGTTATTCTAGATCATATTATTGCCTAAGTATCCTTTGTCATTAAGTCCCCTTTTTATCATGAACCGTTAAATACCGGCTGAGTAAACGCGAGTGTTGTAGATAGATCTATCGGGACTGACAATCCCCGTTTGGGCTGTGGTTTCTAGATAACCATTGAAGCACTTAACATTTGAATAATATGTTGGATGTTTGGCAACATCCCTTTTTCCTGTTTGGGGCATACTTGATTTGATTATATTACGTGTTAAGGTTCGGTGTCATGATCTTAGTGCAATAACACATGTTTTGGACTACTGAATTCGTTTTGTAGTCTACTATTACTTAAAACTTGTGGTCCACTGCTGAACATTACTTGATTTATTGAACCACTACTTGGATTTCAGAACTAATACTTTTAAATGTTGTAACGCTTCTTTTCTTACTGAAATATTTCTTAAATTATTTCAACACTGCTCTTAGTTAAACCTATGAACTCACCAACATTATTGTTGACGTTTTGCATGTATTTTCTTAGGTTATTATTTTGCTAGCTGAACATTGGGAGCATTTGGATGAACGGATATCAAAACTTTAAAGACTCGTTTTTCTTCACATTCGATAACATTTATCTTTAAATATACAATTGAGTCATGTTTGAACGCTCGTAACTTTTGTTAAAAGGAAATTATTTGGACCTGTGTAACTCTGATATTTTATTAAATCGAATGTGACATTTTATTTAACGTCTTTTTAAGGTCGTTTTCTGTAACTTGTGTATATACACTATGAAGTAGCACCCCAAGTGGTATTTCGCTGCGTTGTGATTTTGAGGGTGTTACAGATAGTCAGTATCTTGCAGGAAGAAATGTCTACATCTGAGAGTTAGTTGACTTAGGTGTTATCATTTCGACTACTTAGTGGGAATAATTGTGACATCCGGGACTTAGTTGACTTTGGGCTTACAATTTATATCATCACTATCATATAAGGAGAAATGCGGACATCCGGGACTTAATTGACTTTGATGTTATGGTTTCGAATTAATTATGTACTTTGGATATTTGGGCGTTATACATCAAGTCTTCTTAATGCGGATTGCAAGAAGGCTTTGAATCTACTCAAGAAAGGATTGTTGGTTCAGAGGGAAGCTCAAACAACTTCTAAATGGAGATTATTGAGACGAACTACAGATTGCTGACATGGATAAAATGACTTTGTCATTTTCGGTTTGAACATTTTCAGGTCCTATCTCATACATAATCTTGTGAACACATTTTTATTTAGGTGTTAAGTGTCATTGTATAAATTTTTCATGAGTTTTTCATTAAACTCAAAATCATTCAAAATTATTATACCCGACACTCACACATACCCTCATAGATTGAGAGGGAGCATTAATATGTTTCCTAGTCGGCTTGTGAATAATCGGCATATTTTTCTCCCAGTTTTTTTTAACATATTTGAATCAATTGATATCTAAAATATCAAAGGGTTTGAAATTTTTAATAAGGGGAGAAAATGTTATTTTATGGACTCATGTGTGTACTCCATCCTCCATGTGCTAAACAATTTCATATGTCGGTGCACATGTTGAGGGGGAGCATTTCTAAAAAGCTAAAACAATCGAGGTACAAAAAGCTTTGATATTTATATCATAAGTACCTTGATTGAGTTTTTCAAATGGTTTTATGGCAAGGAGAACAGTACCAAAAGACCGACCATGAATTTAATTTTATCAGAGTTATAAGGTTGGTAAGGTTAGGTATTCGTTCCCATGATCCAGCCAGAACCGGAGGGATCTACCCAGGGACAATCCATTAGTTAGTGTAGAAGTCCTTAGGTATGATAAAAAAGAGGAGTAAAAGTGAGAATGAGGGAATAATGTCGACTGGGATGGAGCTAGTACTGGAACAAACCTAACAAGGTACTAGTCATGAAGTCTCGGTAAGCACTGAAGGGGTTGAAGAATGAAAAATAATTGTACGGATAAAGGGTGAAAAGAAAGAAGCCCTCCATTCACCTAGGCAGAAACCGAGTCAATACATCTACTGTCAGAATCATAATGATTATTGCTGACATTGAAGACTGGCATCATGGACCTAGTGATGCAATGTACAACCCTCCCTAGCCACTTAGAATCTCTCAAAAGATTTTTGTTTCATTTCTCACAGAGACTAAACACGTTATCTATTGACTTTCTCACCCCGAGTTAGTTGGTATTGAAAAGGTGGCAGTTAGCTCCAGCCTCCGACCACTAAAACCAAAACGCACTATTGAGTCTAGAGCTAAGAGATCATCAATAAATATCGTTAGGATACTATTCTAATATACTTGTTTTTCGCACATGGTGAAAACTAGGAATATCTTAAGAGTCCTACGCATTATCCTTGTGATATTGCCAGAATATCCGAGTGATACGAAAGTATTCACAATGAAGATGGAAATCCTGCTAGAGCCAACATCAAACAAGCTCTACGGTAGGTGACTTGTGAGATCCTAAATGGATCAAACTTATGACACTGGGCATCGATTCGGTCTAGATTATGAATTGACGAATGATGAATTTTGATAAAAGCTTAAAACTCTCGATGTGTTACAAAAACACTTTTACTAGTGACATGTTTATTGATTTTCAAATCAATTTTCTCTTCAATCAGTGAGATAGTAACTCACTGATTCACTCTTACCGTTCTATTAGTAGCAATACTATTAGTGAAGTAGCCTGCTTTGAGGTGTCAGGTAAAGTGATACTAGTAAGTACAGTGAATTCAATGCACATGCGTTAGAGGATCTAACACTTTGAGCTGGAAACCCTGTCAAGGTGGTTCTCATAATGAATTTACCTGATCACAGGTACAATATTTATACTGTAAAACGGTCCTCACAGAACCGGAGGTTAATGCAACTGAACTCCGACGAATGACAAAGCCATATTCGTCACCAAGCTTTATTGCTAACTGTTTTATTTTAGGATTGCATAATAATGGAGATGCAGAAACCTCATTCTAGCAAAGTCAAGTTCATAGCCACATGCTCATACTCAAGACTCAATGTCGTTATAACATCAAAAAAGATTGACCTAAAGCTTCCACAAACTCTAATATCAAATCTTATTCAGTATGTCAAAGAGATGAAGTTATGTATTGATGAAGAAGTACGAATATAAAGTCAAGCTTTCCAGATTACAACAAGTATGAGCATGTCGGCCCGAAAGTCACAAGCACACAAGATGGCGAAAGATCACAAGATGATGATTAAAGATTAAATTTGGCTGATGATCTCAAGAAAGCTCAAGATGACATACAATGACAATCCTAAAGAAACAAGCTCAAGCCACAAGTCAAAGATCACTACATAAAGATGCAAGACAAAAGATCAACTATTACACAAAAAAGACTCAAGATCAAGACAAGAAGCTTGAACGATTAATGATCAAGGTCACAAGGAGAGATCTCTATGATCACCCCTTAGGGGGAGATTATTAGAAATACAGAAAGTGTTGATCATTTATAAGATCTCAATGATCATCCCTTAGGGGGAGATTGTTAGGAATTCAGTTATTAGTGAAATGACGGTCATTATTGATCTCACGAGCCTTTGTAATTGTTAGATAATTTTATATAATAGTTAGGAAGCTAACCGGGCAGGCTTATAGAAAGCCTAAGGAAAGCCCGGTTAGCCCGCACCCTTGTAACTATATAAACCCTCTCCACACATGGAGAAGGTGTTGGCTGAATCATTTTTACATACACATTTAGTGTGTTTTTCTATATGTTTCTCCCTTCTACACTCTCTCTCTAGCTTTCTCTCTCTAGTTTATATTTGTGTGAAATCTAGGAACCTACAGGTCCAACTCTCTTCCTTCCAGTCAACAACTTACGCGGCCTATTGGGGTGGGTACGATAAGGTCGACCGAAGGGAATAGCCTCATCGGGTCAGACAAGAATAACTGGCCGTCGACGAATCTCGGATGGGGCAACAACATGTGCAAGTGGAAACTCAGATGATGGTGTAAGAGACTCATGCCTCTCGGATCTCTGCTCAGCAGGCTCAGACTCACTGTCCACCTCTAAGTCATCAAAACATAAGAAGGGTGAAACCAATGGTAACTCTGGTGCTATAAGCAAAGAATCCTCTGATGGATCAGAATCAGAAGAAGATGAATAATCTACCAAATCGAGCACTCTGGTAGGTGAGATGACAGAAACTGCTCCCACCTTCGGTGCAACTAAGGGATCAGCAGGTGCAATAGGAATCTCAGCAGGAACCACGAGGATAACAGGGATACTGATAGGAATAGTGCCAAAAAGGATCACTCATGGGCTATGAGAACCCACACTCTCATCGGATGAATCTGACGAAATAGGAATAACAGGGGCTGCCATAACCTGCACAAGCAAAAGTTTATATTAATCTCTTTATATGAAACCATGCTAAGTGCGTGCAATGCCGAGAAGTAAGTATAATGCAAAATATGATATGGAAAAATGATGTATAAAATAATTATGGAAATATGATATATAATTTGCACTTATATGTATTTATATGTATAATATGCTATCATTATTAGATATATATGTAAGCAGGTAAAAACATGTAGGATCACATACTGGTTATAGACCAGGCCTAGTATAAGCTACCTGGTTCACTATAACCTTGGCTCTGGATACCAATCTGTTACATCCCCAAACGGGGCCTGGACGGAAACACGTGTCCGGGGGCATGACGTCATAATATACATCACACAAGATCAAGTAAATGACCACTATATGGATGTTTGATAAAAACATAACTCGTTGCTTTGATTAAAAATAAAAGAAGTCTTACAATATTCTTAACATAAAAGAAATAGTTTTAGCGGAAGCTTAAGACAAATGCAGTGGAACCATAACATGTTTTAAAACAACGAGTATTTAAATTTAAAGATAAATATTCTTGAAAGACACCCGGCAATGCATGCAACATCAATTAGCACCTCAA
Organism: Tanacetum coccineum; assembly: GCA_026074375.1. Lineage (NCBI taxonomy): Eukaryota > Viridiplantae > Streptophyta > Magnoliopsida > Asterales > Asteraceae > Tanacetum > Tanacetum coccineum. The sequence continues at coordinate 25,377 of BQNB010065982.1, read as the reverse complement.
GAATAATCCAGCTAAGCACCTGAGAAAACATGCTTAAAACAGTCAACATAAAGTTGGTGAATTCATAGGTTTGAATTTAGTAATAAGAGTGGACCACAAGTTCACAGTACGCATGCGACAGTTATAACAGATACAACTTCACATAAAAAGTATTTACTGTTGCGCTAAGCTCATGACACCGAGGCTCAATTCAAAGAAGCATATTATATGCCAATCAAGAAATTAACTGCCCTAGAGGTATCTGACCAAGATAACCTAGTGAAATCCGACATGGTATATATCCGTTTGTTCGTGTCTCCCGAATCTAGTAAGCGCTACTTACCCGGATAGGGATAATTAGTCCCAATAGATCTATTTACAACATTCGCGCTCACTTAACCAGTACGGTCGGTTAAGAAATTAACGGTTCATGATAGTTCGGGCATTAGTGGTCTATTCGCAACTTAGGCAACACGTAATCAGGAAAAGGTAACGTAAAGTAACTGTGTCCATAGTTTAAAAACAAGCAATGTTCTCACCCCAAAGTAGTAAAGTAGAAATAGTAAAACGTGGGGCTATGAACTCACCTTTAGCAAATGGTGAGATAAATATCAATGAAGAGATATAATGCCAAGAGGTCCTACTTGCGACCTAAATCAATGACGCGTCTTAGAAAGACGGAAAGTATACGAAACTTGTACGAATCGTTTATAAGAGAAAAAGTCATCCATGAGTGTTTGTGCTTTGGCTTAATTAACAAAACGTGACTAAATAAAATTATAGAGTTTTTCGTTAAGTTTCGGCGTTTAACCAAAAATTACCATTTTTAGTAAGTTTCTATTTTAGGAAAGTTTTTAGTTTCGGGACGTTAATACCGTCCCCTATATTTGCTAAATCCATATTTCCTTAAACGCACTAGAGAATCCTAAACGTTTAACTTCCATGCCTATCTTGCTAATATTCACTAAACTTACTATTTTTAGAAACCTTAACGCTTTCCCTAAAATATGTTAACGACTTTTCTAATGATCCTAATCAAAATATATATGATATTATATGTTTCGTTAATGTTTTAAAAGCTCAAATCATCCCGAAAGCGTCCGAAAACTCATTTTACTATTCACATCAGCACCTATTTGCTAAATCCATATTTCCAAAAACGCACTAGAGAATCCTAAACGTTTAACTTCCATGCCTATCTTGCTAATTTTCTCTAAACTTACTATTTTTAGTAACCTTAATGCTTTCCCCAACATATGTTAACGATGTTTCTAATGATACTAATCAATATATATATATATATATATATATATATATATATATATATATATATATATATATATATATATATATATATATGATATTATATGTTTTGCTAGTGTTTTAAAAGCTCAAAACATCTCAAAAGCGTCCAAAAACTCATTTTACTATTTACATCAGTACCTTCGTTAATTATTTTGCCAAAAAATATTTCAAGTTTCATTTGACTATAACTTGGCCGTTTTAAGTCCGATTTTAGTGTACAATATATGAAAAACTATCTACTCGAAAACGAGCTCCATAAAAACTACCTTTAAGCTATGAATACATTCCTATGTCGAATAGCCTCAAAACAATTTCGGATCAGCAACTATGTATTTCACAAACGCTTTCAAAAATCACACCAAACTTTACAATAGTGCCTAATCTAGCCTAATCTCCATTCACAACTAATCCACAACAAAACCACACTAAAAAACTACGCCTAATACCTATTTCTATTCTTGGAGAAACTCATTTTCAACTCACTCAACAAGATCATAAAGTTCATAATTTGTTATTCCCATTTTTATAAAAGATGTCAAGATGTTATTTCATTTCTTTTAGAAAAATTAACACAAACACCATAAGACTTATAGATCTATGCAAGAACTAAGTATATAATGAATGAAAGTAGAAATGAAAGCATAAGTTTCAAAGTAAGCTTATAAAATGAGCAAGCATAAGAAATATGATAGAAGATGATGAAAGACTTGGATCTTGAAAAACCCTAAATAATAACCAAACCCTAATTTGTAGATCTTGAATTAAACCCTTGAATCATGACAATAATTGTATATACCCTAATTTAACCTTAGATATGAAACTAGTATGCTTGGATCTTGCAAGAAATTAAAGATATAGAAACCCTAAAAGGGGTATTTGTTGCCGTGAGCAAGGAGAGGGAAAAAGAGAGAGATAAGAAATTTTTAAGGCTATGAAATGAAAGTGAAACCCTAAGTTGTGATATAGTGGGATATTTATAGGACTATGGTAGGGTTTTATGGTATTACTTGTAGTGTATATGCGACCAACATACACCAAGAGTGTGTGTGTGCTCTTGTTTGGCCGAAACCACCCACAAGGACCATTTGGTTCTTTTTTTTTAGTCATGGTTCAATATTTAGGCTTAGATTTGAATTTTGGTGAGTCAAAGTGGAAGAGATCACATGCACTAGTCTTGCATGGTTCCTTGTGCATGGTAATGACTCCATGAGAAGTCACTATCTTATACTTACATGTACACATGCATAATAAAACAAGAAAGATGCCTTTGATTTAATTTCAAGACTTATGGTTGCTTTTGTTTGGTTTAGGCATCCGAATTTATAAGAGGGGGAGACATGAACAAAATTTTTGACTTATAAACATGAGATGAACGATAACTAAAGTTTACACGAAAAGATTTCGGGTTTCCGGGGTTCCGTTTGATCAAAAACGCGAAAAACGTAAATTATACGCTAAAACGTAAAAATGAGTATCGGAAGTGATCGTAATCTACAAAACACTTAGAAAGGATAAAATAATGCATATAATATCTAGACTAGTTAAAATCCGAAGTCAAAACGCGTCCGATGACGTTTTTTAGATTTACACGGGATAACTTCTCGGTAAACTGCCAGATCCAAACGTAACGTATAAAAGTCAAAAATAATGATCGAAAAAGTTTAAAAAATTGACCTGATATTTACGGGGTGTGACAATCTACGTGACCATGAGTCACAACATATTGAACAACTATTCCATTCAAAGTCATGGTCTTCTAGTATCATCTGGTGCAGCTTGCGCTCGATGTGAGTCCTACCGTTTGTGACTACCGTCTTAACTTCTCGAGCCTTGTTTCTTCCTTAAAGCACATGACAAAGCATCCGCTTGGTGCCAACAGTCATGGTCTTTAACTGGATCACCAACCTACAAAAAGATTTTTTAGATTAGCGCGTTTTTTAGTTATCTTAAACATCTGTATAAACTTGTGCGATGGAATCAATCTTCTTTTGTACCGTACCTGACTATAGTTTGTATACCTGCACATTATTCCTATAAACACGAAATCAATATTCTTTTGTGCGATGGAATCAATCTACATATCTGATACAATATTCCTATAAACACGAAAGTACATTATGAGCATTTCAGAACGCATTGATAATAAAAATACTAAAAATCCCGTGAATAGTTAACGAACCATCTGGTGCAGCCTGCGCTTGGTGTGAGCCCCACCGTTTGAGACTACCGTCTTAGCTTCTCGAGCCTTGTTCCGTCCTTCAAGCACATTACAAAGAATCTGCTTGGTGCCAATAGTCATGGTCTTTAACTGAATCACCAACCTATAAAAAGATATTTTAGATTAGCGCCTTTTTTAGTTATCTTAAACATTTGTATAAACTTGTGCAATGGAATCAATCTTCTTTTGTACCATACCTGATTATAGTTTGTATACCTGTGCATGGAAGCTTGAGCCTATTTAATTCCTTTTCGTTGATGCTGCCCATACTGAAAGGATGTGGCTATTAGATGTGTAGTAATAAACAAAGATATTTTCCTAATCACATAAGCAGATTTAGCAATCGAGAATGGTAGGACAAAACAATCGAAAAGTGCCTATTTGCTTGTTTACTTATTCTACAGAAAATGAGCAGTTTTGAGTAACCACGTTAAAGTGCTGATTTCATCCTCGTAAGTAACCTGAAACCATTTCATCCCGTTCACCTTTCTCACAGGTTTGGCAGTCAAAATTTGTAAAAAAGTTGAGTATATTAAAAGAAAATGGTACATAGCCCGAGCAACTTTATTACTTAAACGCCGAAAACTAAGAACCCTTAGTACATGTCTTACTTGACGGATAAATAGGTATACGCTACTTTTTTGGTAAAAAACATGTCAACGCTATAGAAGTGTATGACCTCATTTAGTTTATGTTGTTGTCTTCCTGTAATGTTCGAACCTTCGATGATCCATTGACCAAGCAATATCAATACCTGCAAATAAGTATCAACATATAATTTAATCTCAATATAATGAGAAATAAGAAATCTCAAGATTATGGAAAATTCAGCAACCTAAAAAAAATAAAAAACAACCACAAAGATTAAATATATAAAAACATGATACCTGATTTATAAGGTGTGACCCAAACAAATTTTATAAATCTCTTCCTATATATCCTCTCATAATTCGGTATGTGTTGTTTTTTTTCGGGCGAGAAACCACCGGTAACAAAAAGGGAACGGTTTTTGTGTGTGTGTTTTAGAGTGGGAGAGACGATGGGAGACCTGAGAGGTTTTGTGTACGTGTTAAGTGGGAGAGATTAATAATGTACTATCTTTTTTCTTGCACCAAAATTTATTTTGGACGACTTTCAACCTGCTCGATCCATTTGACCATTTTCCATTTTGGTAATATTTTAGCTTAACCATCTCAGCCGTTAGAAATAAACCATAACAAAAATCAACCCATGTCGAATGTTTCATTTATACTATTTCTTAGTTCAACTCACTTAATGAAAACTACAAATCACTGAATGAACCACATGGTTCAAAAAACATGTGTACAAAAACAGCATAGCATTACCTAGAGTACTGAAGAATGGCCATTTGAAAAGAATTGGGCCAATGAGGGCAATGACAACTGATAGTATCATTACTGCCTTACTGTAATTTTCGCCAAACTGATTCAACCACCTTTGAAGCGTTAGTTTACTTAACTGAGCTTCTTTCGTCAGTTGCACTCTCTTGTTCAGCGTAGATTCTTTCCATGTATTTTTTGCCTGTAAAGCAACATTTGGATTTCAGGACCATAAACACGATATTATATCAAAACAAATTATAAAACTGTCGTACCTTGACAAAAATGTAAGCCCACACATTCGGTTTTCTTTTAAAACTTAGCTCCTGAAAATATATATTCAAGTTAGTAAAATGATGCATATAGTACTTTCATTATTTTAAGAGATATCATAGAGAAGGTTTTTTTAGAACCTGAAATTTCCCGCCAGTGGGTTTAAAAGCATCATCAGGATAAATCCAGTTCCAAGACATTAATTAAACGCAGAAGGGGTATTGTTATTAATACCTTCTTGTTCAAAGGTCTAGCCGAAGGTGCCTTCTTCATCCACATATCACTAACTCACTGTATGGTTGCACACCTAAAATCCACAAGGTACAAATCAATAGTTAAAAAAACCTTACAAATTCCTTAGATACAACAATATTAAACACGAAGTAATTAAGATAACCCAAAATTCCTCACATAAACCCTAATTTCAAAATTCATCAAATTATAGATTTCCAACACTGAAACATTGAAACCCACTTAAATCGGAAACCCCTAAGCTTGAGTTTTGAAAACAATCATCAGTAATGAGCAAAATAGTTTTAATCATAACTTTATACTCGAAAATAAAGAACATGTAAGGATTCGACATCAAGAGCAGATTTTTGAGGACATGTGCATGAGATTATCGGACCTTCATTCGGTGTTGTATAAACGACGTTTCGCAACCACGTGGGTGGCCTAATTTTTAGAGAGAGAAGGGAGAGAGATTTGAGGGTGGTGGTGTTGGTTGTGTGTTTTTGGAGACACGTATAAATTTTTGATTAAAAAAAGAAAAAACGGGTCGACCCGGGTCAAATGATGGGTTCCGCCGGCGACGGGTTTTTCGGCGGGTTGGCGGTTTCTGGCGGGTTTTCCGACGGGGCGCATTAAATGCGTGTTTTGCATTAAATAAGCTGCCTTTTAATTAAATTACATAATTCTACCCTCTTAATAACACAATCTTATCTTCCCATCTACATTTTTCTTCACAAACCCCATCCCCTTTCACCTCAACATGCTCACCTACCATCTCCGGTGACCACCTCTGACGACCTTATTTACCACGTCTATCACCTCTGATGACCCTACTTATCACTTTCGGCCAACCTTCCTTTTGTTGATCTGAAGAAAAACAAAAGGTTATAACAAAGAATCTTTTTGTTTTCATAAAATCACTTTATATCACCTCTTATCAAAAAGAGGCGGAAAAAGAAGAAGATGTTTTACCTCTTAAAAATCAAACGCAACCTAAAGAAAAATTCGAGTCTTATTATGGGAATTTAACGTAAACATAGGTTATAAGTTCAAATTTTGTGTCCGCATTACTTCGATTATCATTTCATGATTTAACTTTCTCATGTTCTAATAAAGACCGCTAATTAAATAGTTGCCTATCGTTTTTTCTTTTATTTTTCTCTTTTACTTATTCAATATCTGTAAAAACTAAGTTTTGTAGTGACTTATTTGAGTCCATAAACTTAACCTAAAAGACAAAAAAACTTAACAAAAGCAAACAAAGTTTGTAAACCCAACCATCCACCAAATGACCTAGTGATAACTGATAAGACACTTGACCGGAAACGATGATGATGAAACAATAGCACGGTTAAGCCGCATACATATAAGTAAAAAAAATAAAAAAAATAAAAAAATCCTACGACCCTAATGGCGAAAACCCTTTGGCGATTTCAAACATACCGACCTTACATAATTTTCTTGTTCTAGCATGATCTACATCCTTATTTTAATCATGTATGTCGCTTGTTTATCCTTGATTAACATGTGGTAACATTGATTTATTTGGATCGTAGATTGGTTTACATCAAAGTCGTTTTGTTAAGGTTTTTTTACAATCGTTCTTTAGGGTTTTCTTATTATTGGTGCTTTCCTTGCATGATGAAAGTCGGTTAGCTATATCGAGTACTATTTATTCATGCCTTAGTTCATGCTAAGGACCTCAATCTGAGATTTACGAGAATCTTAAGTTACTTTGTCGATTATCTTGATTTTTTAGGGTTTTTAGGGTATCGTATTTTTAGGGTTTCTTTTATTGTCTTGTTTCTGCTATGGATCGACGAAAGACTCCTAATAATGGTGTGGAATTATTGCGTAATGTTGCATCAAGTATGAGTAGTATATCTGGGAAAGGAGATGCTAGTGTCTCCCAACCACATATGCCGATTCGGGTTACCTAAAACCCTAATTTTGGTTTGATTCGATCAAGGGTTTCTGAAGAACAAGCTGAAGGAGTTTCTGAAGGTACACAATCGAACTCACAATATACGGTTTTGGAAAACCCTAATGCTGAAACGAGTGTTAATGAAACGGGTAATTCTTCTTATTTTGTCCCTAATTCCTTACAATCGATGTGTGGTTCTAATGTTCAAACACACAACATTGATGATGTTGCGAAGTTATTTGATGTGCCCCTCAATACTTTGAAGGATATTGATGATTTTGTCCAAGACCTTTGGTTGAGTAAACACGAGATATGGCCATTACTAAGTAAGGAGAAAGGCCAAGAGATCACATATATTGTTTGTAACAGGTATGTTATTTTGAGTGAATCTGCGAGTATGCCGAATGCTACTAGGGTGAACCTAGTTGAATCTGGTGTTACATGTGATGGTAGTCCAAAGGTGAGTTACTCTTCTCCTTTGGTTTCTCCTTCTACAACTATTAATATACCTCGACGACTGGATAGTATTGATGTTGCTGCTACTTTTGAAGTTTCATTAACAACTCTTGGTGACTTGCACAAGTTAATAAATGATATTGAAGCTGGTAAACATGATGAGTTATTATCCATAATGACTAATGATGGTCGTAGGGAAACCATGGATGCATTAGGTACTATATGTAATTCAATTCAGGCTGATAAAAATAATGCTGATGTGATCCCTTATAAGGTTTCGCATATGGATGATTCAATTAATGTTGATGGTACCACAATACCTAATGACCCTGTCGTTCAGTCTGTGGACATCAATACCAAGTCAACATCCTATGTTGGAGCTGCGGGCGCAAGTGAAAAGGATCAACCTAAAGTTAGTTCCAACTTTCGTACCTTGGTGGTTGATCCAGTATTTGATGGTGTTAACATCTCTATTCCTCGTAAAGTTGTCAAAAAGGTTAGTACTCGCTTTGAACACACTCTATATGGCTACTTTATTGGTAAAAGAATGGCGTTTTCGGTTGTTGAATACTATGTTAGGAACAACTGGGTGAAATATGGGCTAAAAAGGATTATGATGAATTCCAAAGGCTTCTTTATCTTTAAATTTGATTCTCAGGCTGGTTTAGAGGTTCTTTTAGAGGGTGGTCCTTGGTTGATTCGTAAATCTCCGATCATTCTCAAGAAATGGTCGATGGATACTCGATTGCTCAAAGAAGAATTGACCCGCATTCCGATATGGGTTAAATTGCATGATGTTTCTATTCAAGTTTTTGAAGAGGATGGTATTAGTCTAATTGCTACGTTCATTGGCAAACCTGTTATGCTTGATTCATACACAAGCTCCATGTGTAATGAATCGTGGGGTAGGAGTAGTTTTGCTCGGTGCTTAATTGAGGTAAATTCAGAGGCTGATCTCGTGGATGTTGTTACTATTGGTATTCCATCTCTTTCTGGGGATGGTTTCACCAAAGAAACCATCCGTGTTGAGTATGAATGGAGGCCGCCCAGATGTGATATATGTAAGATTTTTGGTCATGTTCATGACCATTGCCCTAAAAAGGTGGTGAGTCCTCCTATTGTTACTACTTCTAATGTTGTTACTCCTACTGTTGAGAAGACTAATGATGGTTTCCAAATGGTGGGTAAAAAGAAGAAGAGGAAAGGTAAGTCCAAGTCTACTAATGGTGGTCAGTTTATTGGTACTTCTGTTAAATAAAATGTTTCATGCCAAAGGCGACTACAAGTCCACCAAAGAAGGGAATTACTAATGTGGGTAATACATCTCAATCGGCATCTATGTTGAAGACGACTGGTAATTCTTCTAAGAAAGATAATCTCTCCATATCTAATTCTTTTTCTGCCATAAATGATGAAGAAGAAAATGATGAAGAAGATGTTAAAAATGTGTATGATGAATCGGCTCACTTAATTCATAACACAAAAGCTGGTGGAAGTTCATCTTTCACGACTGCTGCTGGTTAGCTTGTTCAGTTGAGTCATATGTTCTAGTTGCAATTAGTTGTCTCTAGAGTTGTAAGAGTTTATGGCATGTCATAAGCTCCAGTTTTAGGTGTTTATCAAGTTGTTTAGCTTGAGGTTAATGTGGTACTTCAGCCACATTCCATTTGTACTTAAAGTTTTCGGTTTTAATATAATTTACCGGGGTAACCCTTTACAAAAAAATCCCCTTCTCAAAATATCATGGATAAAGAAAAATCTCACCTGTTTAAACAAAACTTGTAAACCCTTGGAAATGCAAACTAATCTATATACCATTCGTTTTTGTTGAACGAATAAGTCCAACAAACCTTGAAAGCTAGCGCGGAATATAGACTCAAAGAAAACACACACGTGACCCCAAACGTTACATTGTATTAATTAACGAATGAGCAAAGAAGAATGTACGCACACGTTATACCCTCGTACCAAACCTTTATTAAATCCCTAATAAAGCTATTACAACGAGGAAGAAGAATGAATAACTAGCATCCCTCCTCATCCCTATTTATAGAGATGAGGGGGTAGAAAACTTTCCTAAATCAAATAGGAAACATCCTAGTTATAATCTATTCCTAATCTAAATTACAATGTACACTTAACCCCCTAACCTATGTTAAGTTTACTCCTAATATCCTACAATTTCCACCTTAGGAGTAACACTTAAACATAACCGATACTCAGCATCTTTATCCAATGCTGGAACCTCGAACCGGGGACCGCCTTGTTAACCAGGCCTTGTACTTTAGTAATTTCCTTAGATTAGCTTTCATAGACTCCTTTATTCTTTTCAGCAACATTACCCTCTGCACCCTCTTGACCAGGTACTCCGGTTACCGTAATGTTTGCCCCCACCTTTATACCAAGGTGTACCTTTTCTCGCTCCTTTACCAAGCAATCCGTGTTTGTCTTCTCTTCAGGTTGCTTGTCCTCCAACCATCTTTGAGCCACTGCAGTATCATCGTTACTAACCTGAAAAACCTCAGCTTTACGATCCCTGCAGTTCCACCTCAAACCAAACACGTTTTTTTATCTTGTACTCCATGGAATCCTGTTTTAACATTAGGACCAAGTTGTTTGAACCCAACTTATTTGTGACCAAGTTGTTTGAACCCAACTTGTTTTGAATTTCCATGCTTTTGTACAATATTCCCATCGAGCTTTTCGATGTTTAACCTAGTATTCATACTAGCAATTCTTCTTTAACCTTGCTACAAACCTTGTCAAGTTGCTTTTAACCAACTTTACCGACAAGTCTCACAAGCCGCGTGTTAACCCCGCTTTCTTGTAAACATTGATCTACTAACCTTTAGAATACCCTAAAGCTTCGATCTTTCCACCTCATGTCTACAACCTTGATATACCTTGTACTCCAAGTAATCACTTTTCTTGAATCCTGAGACAAAGCTAAACCTTACTTGTTTTCCAAGAACCACCAAGACTTAGAATACCAAGAAACCCGCGGACACCTTTAAGTCGACCTAGCTTCAAGAAACCAACGTAACCTTGGCTCTTGATACCACTTGTTGAATAAATAAGTCCAACAAACCTTGAAAGCTAGCGCGGAATATAGACTCAAAGAAAACACACACGTGACCCCAAACGTTACATTGTATTAATTAACGAATGAGCAAAGAAGAATGTACAAACTAGCATCCCCCCTCATCTCTATTTATAGAGATGAGGGGGTAGAAACCTATCCTAAATAGAATAGGAAACATCCTTGCCTTTAAAAGGCAAGCTTATCTAATCCTAGTTATAGTCTATTCCTAATCTAAATTACAATGTACACTTAACCCCCTAACCTTAGTTTAAGTTTATTCCTAATATACAACAATTTCCACCTTAGGACTAACACTTAAACATAATCGATACTCAGCATCTTCATCCAATGCTGGAACCTCGAACCGGGGACCGCCTTGTTAACCAGGCCTTGTACTTTAGTAATTTCCTTAGATTAGCTTTCATAGACTCCTTTCTTCTTTTCAGCAACATTACCCTCTGCACCCTCTTGACCAGGTACTCCGGTTACCGTAATGTTTGCCCCCACCTTTATACCAAGGTGTACCTTTTCCCGCTCCTTTACCAAGCAGTCCGTGTTTGTCTTCTCTTCAGGTTGCTTGTCCTCCAACCGCCTTTGAGCCACTGCAGTATCATCGTTACTAACCTAAAAAACCTCAGCTTCACGATCCCTGCAGTTCCACCTCAAACCAAACACGTTTTTCATCTTGTACTCCATGGAATCCTGTTTCAACACCAGGACCAAGTTGTTTGAACCCAACTTGTTTCATTCTTCTATTCTTTCCTTGTAACCGATCGAGGTTTTGTGATAATACAATATAATCGTTCGGTTATACTTTGTGGTGTTTTGTTCTTCTCGTTTATTTATTCTTCAAAGGGTGTCGTTTGAAGGTGCTACTTGTGCTCGATACATACCGCGATCTAGCGTTCCACGATCGAGCTTCGGTTTGTTGTCGTAATCGTCTAACAGTTTTGTTATAAAAAGTAGGGATAATTTTATATTTACCCAATATAAATCTTTAAAAATCGTATCTATTTAACTTCATAATAATAATTTTCACTAGGGGTGTGCACGGTTCGGTTTGGGTCGGTTTTTGGCTAAAACCGAAACCGAACCGAAATATTCGGTTTTTATAAAACCAAAAACCGAAACCGCTCGGTTTTTGGCGGTTCGGTTTTTCGGTTTTTTCGGTTTCAAACCGTTTAAATTTGGTTTTTGCTAATTTATATTAATAAACTTGTTTTACGTAGAAAATTGGTTATTTTTTTTTGTCAATATGAGTCTAATAATATTTACACAATTTTTTACAATTATACACATATAAATGAGAGACACACACATGCATGTGAAAATACACATAGCATGATCATTGTCATTGTAACGACATATTGTCAAGTAAACACAAGTACACGACAAACATATATATAAACATTAACATAATATATATTATAATAATTTCATCCATAAAATAAATATAAATTTAAAATTTCTAGTTATCATTTATTTATTTATATTATATTAGTTATATATTATATATTATTATAAAACTGGTTTGGTTCGGTTTTTACGGTTCTGTTTTTGAACAAAAACCGAAATCGAACCGAAATTTTTCGGTTTTTGAAAAATTAAAAGCCGAACCATCGGTTTCTAGTTTCGGTCGATTTTTTCAGTTCGGTTTTTTCGGTTTTCTGTTCGGTTTCGGTTTTTTCGGTTTCTTCTGCTCACCCCTAATTTTCACGCATGTTTGATGAAATATGAAGTTTTTATTAGGGAAATATGCAAAAAAAGTTATGTTATAATTGGGCCAGACCATGAAGCCCGAAAAAAGCCAACCCAATCAGACTCTAGTTCCTCATTAGTTACGCTCATCTTCTTCATTTCCAACAAAAGGCCAGATTGACCAGAAATTGTGTTTTTCAAGATCAAGATTCGAAAGAAGGAAGGAAGGAAGGATGATATACAGGAAATGGAGTTTGTTAACAGGCCCGGGTGTTGTTTTTGGTGGCGTTGCAGCCACTCTTATTGCCATCGATTTCCTCTTTAAACAAGTCTCTCATTTTTCCCTTTCATTTTTCACTATTCATTTACTTTCTCTCAATTTTTATTATCTTATTTACCTAATTAATATTAGGGAATTATGGTATAATAATGGATCACGATTTATTCTAGGTTATCTAGACAACCAGACACATAGGTTTTGATTTGTGTTTTATTAAGGATTTTGTTGGATGATTGAAACATAAAATTGTATACCCTCCTTAAATATATTTAACATTGTGACTAGGCCTTTTTTTTGGTAACCATGGTTTCCGATCTTTTGGCTGATTAATCCATAGAGTTTGGGCCCACCGCCACACATACGCAAACCACGTAAAGTTCTCCCCTTTTGGGGAAGGTTTCCGTGGCTTTGCACCAAGTGGGAATTGAAATTGAGACCTCTCTCACATTTTAATGATGATAGTCACAAGCCTTTTACCACTAGGCCACCCCTGAGTGGTTCTAAGCCTTGTTTTATAATCTGTGCTTTTGTTGATTTTAACTTCCAAAAAGAGGAAATTTTTTATTATTGAAATGGCGTTAGATTGAATAATTAAATGTGGGTGTTTTAACTCTGGTTTTAGGATTGTGCTTAGGTGTGCTCGTAATAACATGTTAGCAACAATATGATTTTGTGCAATAATATAAATTTAGTTCTGTGAATTTGGTAGATACAAGAACCCTTATTGATTTAATTGGACCATTTGTGCAAAGCCATTTATGTGCTTATGACGTGTGTTGGTCAGAAATGTGCTCTTTATAGCAAGATACTAACAATGAGTTTATGTGTAACAGGCTAGAAGCTATCGACCACCCTAGTTAATATTTAGGCTGTGTTTGGGATTGCTTATTGAAAATGTTTATTGTGTTTTCAATTTAAAAGATAACAGCTTTGAGGGCCCTTGCAGTTGCTTATACAAAATAGTTTTTATAAGAAACCCGGAGACTTTATGACTTATGTAGCAATAGTTGGCATAAACTCCAACCGAAGGAATGCACAACTTAGACTAAGATACCTTTATAAGCTATGCACCAATCTCCACTCATAATCGATATTTAAAAATAAATCTCTCAGATTCTCCCATTGGATAACATCCATCGATGTTTATTCACAGTAAATTTTTTGGTATTCAAGTTCCCTCGGCGGGACATTAGTAAAATGGTCAATCATTAATTTGATGCTCTAGCTTTGAGGATCTTGGTTCACTGTACCCACTTGTCAACCCCTTGAATATGGATATAGTTTTGCAACCTTGTGCATTCATTAGGCTGCTTATGGTGGCCAGCGTGATTTCAGATTTAAGATCAATGCTTCCATCTTGAGTTGTCTGTAGTTGTTCTTACTTCAATAAGCTCACTTGTTAAGCAAGTTAGATTTTGCAGGCAAAGGATAGTCTTTCAAAATAAGATATAGGAGATAAGATAGTCTGAACATAATTCAGGGCCATATGAACCTAAGATCCTGCAGGAAGTTGGAGGAGACATTATACTTGAGTTTAAATAATTCATTGAAGATTCGTGTTTTGATACAAGATATAGTGAAACCCTTTGAACATAAGAGCACACATAAATTAGTAAGAAACTTTGGTTTGTATCAGCAGATCAGTAGGATAAATAATCCCATCTGCTTTCCGGAGGTGGGTCTCATTCAAATATGATGCATAGCCAATTAGAGCATCTCCAAGGTATGAGCCAAAGGTTTGCACTTTTTAGGTGGGTAAAGAGCATCGTTTTGAAATATAGTTGCACCCAACCAGTTTCATGTCCAATGTATTGCACCAAAAGTTTACTTCAAATTTGTTTAGACTAGTTAACTTATAATTATATACTTTGCGGGCTGTCGAATAGTTTATGTTGTAGCTTTGTAGACAGTATTAATAGGGGTATAAAACAAAAGAGCATTGATTGGCATGCCTAATACTGTGTGTGAGCAACCTGTTGGTGGCAGCACAGGGACCCACTTCTGCACAAACCAATAAACACCTTCCACGTCCCTTTAGGCACATAATTAGGCATACATTTAGGCCTCCCAATCATTTTCCAAAACAAAAAGACCTTAATTAAACGGGTAAGAATGAAAGTATGAAACATACTGATATATATTGTATGGTGATTAGTGTTGCACCAAAGCTGGTGTAATATGGTTGAATGAATAATGTCATACCAAAAATCTACACCAAGATGGTGTGTTTGTTGGAGATGGTAAGTACCAAAGAGTACACCATTTTGGTGTTTTGATGCATAGTTTAGGGATGGTGTTATATCATACACTACTGCTGTATTGTTACAGGACTATATATTTTACAGAACACACAGGCAAATAGTACTTTGTAACTAACTTTGCTAGAAGCCAATGAAATGGCGGCAGGTGAGTCTGTGTGGCAGTGTTGAAACCCCGTGGATTAGTCGACCAAAAGGTCGGAAACCACGGTTACCCAAAAGAAAAAAAGAAATGGCGGCAGGTGTATGGCACCCACTTCCCACTGGTCCCCTCGTTTTGATACTTGCTATTTCTTCGAGCTAATATGATCAAAAGTGATTGGCTAAGTTTATTAAAATTTGAAGAGAAAGGAATAGAAGAATGAATAATGATTCACGACAAGTGGTTCTTGTTACAGATGTGGTCTGCAGCATGGATTCTGTACGCCCAAAATATGTTTATCCTTAAATATGTGGTAATTGTCAATCATCAAACCCTTGATTTCGTAATTTAAATCATCGTCTTACACGGTTTTTAGGGTTTGCTTCACACTTAGTAGTTTGTACATGTTTTCCAATTTAGAAGGTTGATAAATATTATCTAACCTGGGGAAAACGTAGGGAGTTACATCGTATAAGATCATCACATAACTTTGACACAAAGGTGTTTTTTTTTTTAAAAAAAATATGCATTTTGAAATTTTGTGATACATAGAGCAAACATGTATGAATTAACTCTTTGAATTTGGTGGATATGAGCACCTTAGTTGTTTGGTTTTTTCATAGTTTGACTTATGGTGTGTGCTACTGCTGGTTACAAGTATGCTCTATTTAACATTCATAAGTTGATGTACAACAATTTGGAAGCTAAAGCACATTAAGCACTTAAGTCAGTATTTAGCTTTTTGAATTCTAGTAATTGGCACATAAGCACTTTAATAGATTTGATTTGAGCTAGTTATGGCGAGTTAGTACCGTAGTTAGATTGTGGTGGCAAATATTAGAGGGTGTTTGGAATTGCTTATTCAAGGAATTATCTGTTTATATCTGAAGCATATTAAGCAGTTTTGAGTGTCTGGACAAAACTGATAATCTGTTTATTTTAGAGTAAATAAACAGTTACAAATATGCTTAATGGTACCTGCTGATTTTTTTTAAGAGACAAGCAGTTTAAAATAAGCAATCCCAGACACCTAAGAGGGTGTTTGTGATTTTTCATTAAGATGATGCTGTTCTATAATATTAGATAAGCAGTTTGGAATAAGCTTCTTCCAACTTGATTATTTAAAATTGCTTATTTTATTCTCACATCAGATAAGCAGTTTGGATAGCAGTCCCAAGCGCCTTCAGAACTGTCAGGCTGCATGGGAGCGCAATGAGCAGATAAACAGTTTTAACAAGCAATCTCATGAATCCTCTATTATGCATTTCAGTTAAGAGGTAGGAGATAGGGGTTAGAATATATATAATTCAAAGCTCTTTGGTCCAAAGATCACGCGGGAACTGATAAAGGAGTTAAAAGAGATATAGTTTAAGGATTTATACTTTGTGAAGATTTCGTCTTTATAGGAAGATATAATGTTAGACACTAGAACCTGCAGGAAGTTGATGAGGAAATTTGGTTAGTGTAAGCATATCAGAAGAAGAAATAATACTAGAACTTAAAGGAATACATTGCAGATATGGGTTTTGGAAGAAGATATAGTGATAGGAGCAAGAAATACGCTTCTGAACACCAAAAACTAGAGATCTTTTTGTAGAATCTCAATTCTGTTAGCTCGAGTTCGGTATCTAATACTTACCTGAAGTATTCACTTAATGCGGGATTAGTTTAACTTTGCTTATATAATATTGATAATCCTGTTTTTCCTTTTTCTATTTTTGAACAATAAACACACAAACATTGGCACATCCTACTCATTGTTCAAGCACCAGTGCCCACAAATACACCCTGGGTACCCCTAGGCAAAAGGCCCATTTGGTGATATTGACAATTTTGTTACCCTTACTCTTTCCTAAGAAGGTATTATTTTCCGAGTTTTCTAATAATTATGCATAATATTGTTTATAAACACTCTTAGAGATTCATCCTAGATGTTAAAGCGGACGAGACAGAGCATATTACACAAGAAAAAGAAAAGACAAGTTGAATGTAATTTGGTTCTTGAAAAGATCAAGAAGTACATCATGAGTAATAAATAGTGTGGTCTCTTTTGTCGACCCTTTC
This sequence comes from Tanacetum coccineum, assembly GCA_026074375.1. Taxonomy (NCBI): domain Eukaryota; kingdom Viridiplantae; phylum Streptophyta; class Magnoliopsida; order Asterales; family Asteraceae; genus Tanacetum; species Tanacetum coccineum. The sequence continues at coordinate 8,127 of BQNB010065982.1, read as the reverse complement.
TTAGACGCTTCTTTATATGAAATGAGTTTCATTGTTGAGATCAGTGAATCTCGTTATACTGCTAACCAAGAAAATAGTTACATATGTTTCAATGTTGGCACACATGGCATAAAAGGAATTAAATTTTTACGGAGTGTTTTGATTAGCAACATATTGAAGTTGTTGCTGATGTATGCCTATTCTTACGATTTCTGTTTTCTTTGAATTTACAGGAGCCACTGGCTAAATCTCCAGAAAAGAAGCAAGGCTCGGCATTTTCAAACAAGTAGAACAAATGTCAAGAGGTGACTTCACACCTAAGATGATGTTATGTCTTCTCTACTGAATTTTTTAGTTTTCGTGTGTAATTTGCCAAAAACCAGCCTCTTTACTTGAATAAAATTTGATAACGCTTTCTTATCATCAACATGAACGCATTTCATATTCGGCGTTCATTTACCCTGCATAATTCACTGCATGGGCGGTGTCTTAGTCTGTTCTATTCCAAAATATTATTGATGAATTGATCATTTTGCAACATGCGTCGGGTCTGTTAACCTGACAACAATACTGGCTTGAAGGTCATATGACCTGTATATATTTGAACTCAGAATTTAACAAACAGAAGTCCCGCTTTGTAGCTTGTCAAAGCTTGTCTTGCTACTTTCTACCAAACTCCTGAACTTATGAAACCATAGGTAATGCTATAAGGAACTGTTATGTATCTAATGAGGGGGATTTTCAGGCTATTTTTTAAAACAAAGCCATCAAGTATACCTAAAACCGACCACAAACCAGCTCATTTAACAGTTTGTTTCCTAACAAGTATGGACATAGCTTTAGGGTCGTTTTCTAATATGGGTTGTAATCGGCTTAAGAAGATTTTACATGGGGTTTTTCAATGCTCTCTTTGGGCTATTTGGAAATGGAAAAACAAGCTTGACAACGGCAAATCTTGAAGACGTCACAAGCATTAGGGAGGTGGATATCTTTCCCTCGATCAACAGCTCTCTAAAATGTGGATTGCTGCTCGGCTTTCTAAAGGGGTTGCGACTTGGGATAAATGGATCTCAAGTCCTTATGATATTCTTGCTCTCGGTTGAAGCTGTCTTTGTATTTGCGTTGTTGTTTGTCTTGTTTTTTGTTATGTTGGGCCTCCTTGGAGCCCTTTTGTTAATAAAATCTTAGCCTTAAAAAAAAAACAAGTATGCACAATTGCACATAAGTAAATCATTCCATGAATCAGTTGGCCCAGGAAAGCAGAAAAACCATTCTGTGAAAAAATGCATAGCTGCGACTTGATAGGTTTTGATTAACTTTTAAAGGTTTATGAGCATTGAGAATAGGTTATGAAGGAAAAACATACCCACAAACGCCCACGCAAATGCTGATATGAAGGGAAAACACACACACAAACGTGAAACGCCCTACTCTACGCCTTTGTCCACCACAGTTGGACATCACCACTTCGATAAGGTACCTTAAATAAAACTTTGGATACTGCTTGGCCTATAGTCATAATGCATTATATTGTGTGAAAAACTCCTTGAGATAGTGTTACATAAAGCCGAAACTCAGAAAAAAGAAAATACTATCCTTCAGTAGAATGTAATTTTTACTCTCCAAAAGAACAAGAAGAAAATGGAGTAAATCATGAATTATATATTGTGTGTTCTCTTTCTTTGACCCTTTCTCGATTCTTTTTTATATGAACTGTTAGGTTAGTGACTATATACTACAAAGTACTAACTACAAAAATGTCTAATATATGTGGCATAAATGACATAAACAGAATTATGTAAACGCTTCCTTTTCTATAAGCAAGGTATTCATGATGCTTGCAGATGTGTCTGTCCTTACGATTTTGTCTTTAGATACACAGGAGCCCTTTCCTGAACCTCCAAAAAAGGAGCAAGGCTCGAGCAATGTCAAGCAATTAAGTAGCATAAATGTCAAGAGATGAACCTCCTAAGACGATGTTATGTTTTTCCTGTTTAATGTCTCTTATCCTTTGATTTATCGATATGAACGCGTTTCATATTGGTCTTTCAATTACCCTTGTAAATTTACGGGAGGCGGCAGCATATACAGATTCACTGCATGGGTGGTGACATATAATTAACCAAAATATTAGGATGACTTATTGAGCAATATGCATAGGGTTTCTTGACCCCGAGAAAAAAAGGCTGACTTGAAGATTATATATGTTTATATACTCTTTGAACTCGAATCAACAAACAGGAGGCAAGCTTAGTAGCTTGTCTTTGCTTTCACACCTTACCATCTGAGCTTAAAAGACCATATCGAGTGCTAGAAAAACTGTTTATGTACCTAATGAGGAGGATTTTGTGTTTTTTGATAACTAAACCATCAAGTACACCAAAGGCGACCACAAACCGGCCCCTTTGACGACTTATTTCCCAGTCAATAAAATGAATTTAATATGACAGTCAAAAACTGTATAAATAAACTTTTTGGTTTTAACCTTAGAAAATTATGCTCATAAGTAAATCATTCCACGAGTCGATTGGCCCAGGCAAGCACCAATGCAGACAATCATTCTGAACGTAAGTGTTCCCATCATTCCCTTCAAATGGATGGAACGCACGGTAGGGACCTGGGTGCCCGTCTGGCCTCAACAACGCCAAACTTGTTGTATCAAACAGTTTTAGAGTTGATCCTTTTCTTGACTGTTTCGTTTCCCCCACTGCCTTCTTGAATTCTTCCAACTCGATCTCTCTCATTAAACTATCAATATCTCTCAATTCAATCTCACCTTCTTTAAACGGAACTGTCCTGTTACAATAGCCACCGGTGTTCCACTCGCCATTCTCAAAATGATCGGGTGTTGTGGTCCTAAACAAGGTGTAAACCTTGTGGTCTGACTTAGTGATGAAGTCAAGAGTTGTTTGTAAAGCCCTACGGTATGCGTAATAAAACCCGAGCTGTGTTATATTGTCTTTTTTACAATTGTGACACCCGACAATTGTGTTGTTCTCGTAGTAGACAGCTGTTTTCAAGAACCATTTCCCGGCAGCTATCTCTATGTAGTCAAAATTACTAAACTCATTGACCCATTCAAAGGCGGGTTCGTCAAGATGGAGCCGAACTGCACCTGAAGAATGCCCGTCATTGTCTTCGAATATCTTGGCTTCTGTTAGAAAAGGCGACCAAATTAGTGAAAGTGTAAACTCATGTGACTCGAATAACCATCTTTTGTTTCTGTATTCTTCGTCATGATACACCTGAACTGGTTGTTCCACCTGCAAACTTACAAAAATATTGTCGTCAGAAACATAAATAATTAATCTTTATTCTATAATTCCTTTTAGGATTTATTGTGTAAAGTATCAATGTACTTTTCATTTGTCTTGTTTTTGTCACTAAGTTTTTTCGTGTACATTTGAAATTTTGAATCATTATAAGATGGCTTCCTGTCCAGTCTTACAAAATGACCAAACAGAAGAATACAAATTTTTATGTGACTTGATGGACTCAAAATATGCGATGACTAAAACGAGACAAATGATAGTAAATGACCTGCTATTTAATAAAACCTTTTTACTGTTCAAAAAAAAAAAAAACCTTTCTTTTATGTCACACCAAATAGCTAACCTAAAACTAATGCTAAATAAGCAGAAAGGCATGCCTGGGAAAGAATGCATAGCAACGACTCAAGATGATTACGAGAGATTGAATCACCAATGAACGCCATAGATTTCTTCCTCATTAAATTAAGAAATCTTTTCGGGTTGAATCTAGGTAACTCACAGTCTCGGGGTTTCCACCTCCAGTAAATGTAACCTGAATCTGGCCGCCCGTTTTGCATACAGTTCTGATGATGTTGGATTGTGTCACAGCTTTCGTAAGTGTACTGTGGACCGGTGGAATCCCTAATCCATTCTCCACTAAATATGTCACAGATAGGTGAACCTAACAGAACAAAACCAAGAAAACTTTAATACTATGAACAAAGATCACGACTGAACCCAACAAAGCATCCTGTTAACGTTGCCAAACTGGTTTGATATTGGGTGGTAAGGACGGCCTTAACCAAACTTAACGTCTTAACGCATCTGGTCTACCTTTTGAGCATACAAAACAGGCTAATTCGGTAACCAAGCAACATCCACATAGGGCCAATGCCGGTTGACACGTGATCATACAAGGCTTCAACTTTTCTTAATTTCTACATGTTCAAAATTAATATGTTATGTTGTTTTTGTTACCACCATATAACTGGATTTTTCTTCTAAGTTTGGGTATCAACTAAGAGGGGTGTTTGGATGTGCTGCAAACTTGATTATTGAGACTCATATGCATTTTTATGGAATAAAATAAAACAAAATTGGATTTTTGCTTTTGTTAAAACTTAGAACAGAAAAATGATATTTGAGTTGATGTATGATTGCAGAAATAATGAATTTTGGATGCACATCCAACCACCTTTTGAAGTCTATCAACAATTCAATATTGTTCTTTGACAAGTTATGATTTTGTAGTTTTTCTGATAAACATGAAGTTTGAACATTGAAGCATATCTAAGAAGTTATTGTTCTTTAGATAAACAAATATTAGGTAACTAGTCCAAATTTAGTTAATTTTGTTGTAGCTAAATATGGAATACAGGAATTAAGTCAACAATCATGAACATCAATACCTGTGGCTGAGGAGAAAAATCACATTATGCTAAATTTAGAAATAAAAGACAAAAGAATAAAAAAAATGGTACATACTCTCATTTAGCAATGTACCCCAAAAATAAAATAAGACAATATATTGCTAAATGACGAGGATAATTAGAGTCTTCTGTTAAGATCACTCTAACATAAATATTTCACAATAATGAAATATAATTGAAACCAAAGTCACACGGAACGCGGTTCGCTTCGGTACGGGATCGCGAAACGGTAACGCGGTTCGCTAGGTCCCTAAAATTCGGTACGAGGGGAGGGGGGGTAAGCTCATTTCGGAACGCTACGGTTCGCTTTGGTACGATGTACCATATTATTAATAATATTATTTTTCTAAATTAGTATATATACGCCAAAATGCCAAATATCATATGATATATATCAATACTCAAAAGATTTACTCAAATGTTTGAATTCTTGAATTCTCAAACATATACCCAAAAGATCATAATACTACATACTAAATACTCCATACTCCATACTACATACTACATACTACATACTACTTTAGTCGGAATAATACATACTACCCATGGTTAAAGTTGTATCTTGGAAGTTATATTAATATTTAAATTAAACTCATGGTTAAAGCTAGCTGTACCAAATCACTTTGGTACGCCGTACCAATTAACTTTGGTACGCTGATTGATGTGCTTCGGGAACGCCGAATATAGCGATCTAGATCGCGATCCCGAGCGATCCGAGTCGCGATCGTACCGCGTTTGGGTACGAACGATCCAAAACGCGAAACGCGGCCGAGTCAGCGTTTCCTGTGACTTTGATTGAAACTTTCAATGATTTTTATAATGAAAATAGCAATTCGTGACCGATGATTTTCACCTATCTTTTTGCAAAAACAGCAAAATGATGAATGTTTGCTTTTCCTCAAAATATATTTGATATATTTGGGTGACTTCACAAATTATTTGCGAAATGAATGGCTATTTTGTCAAATTTTCGTGATATAGACATATAGTTCACAATTTAGTTATCATCTATCCGTTCTTTATTTGCGAACCAATTTGCGATTCACAAATTCTTCGCAAATCATGTGCGAACTGAATATTGATCCTCTAGTTATTGTTTCGCAAACAATTTACGAAATGCATGTTAGTTCTCAAAATTTGATCTATGAGAGTTAATTGCTCAACTTTGCTTGTATAAATGATTATTTTGATTATTGGCCTTATCGCTCTCCAAATTTATTTGTAATCTATATAAGCACGTTTTTTTACTTTTCTAATTTGTAAATTTTTTTATGAAAAGGACTTCACTTTAATACAACCAAAATAACTTTTGAATTCTTTTTTGTAATACCGTAATTTGATTTTGACAAAACTTTTCTGCATTATCAAAATTGAAAATCTATTTTTTAGACACATATGTACAATTACACGTATCATATATTGTTAAATTTAGCATATTCATCATTTTATTGACAACCTTAAAACAATGGGAAAAGTAAAACAACAAATGATGTCATAGATACTTGTAAGTTAAGGAAGAATGACACGTACCATGATGACCACCTCTTTCATCATCATCATCCACCGGAACTTGACCAGAAAATGTAAAATTTTCCGGCACCACTTTTGTCGGTGGAGACAAAATGTTACCACCTTCATTAATCTCAAGCACAGGTGGAACTTGATCAACATAACTAGAGAAATATATACGATAAGCAAAACCCAATAATATTAAAAAAGCAATGATCTTAACAAGCATCTTAAGTTGCTTGTGCTTTGATGAAATTGGTGAATTTGTCATTTCTAAACCCATGTCAGGCGAGTGCTTACTTTTTTTGTCGGAAAAGAGTTTTTTGCGGTGAGTGGTTTTAGCATAAAGCATAAAATGGAAGAAGATGAATTATGGTTTTTTGAGTGAGTTTGGGTATAAAGGAAAAAACAGAGGTGTGATGTGGGAGTGTGTGTTATGGTTTGGAGTTTAATAATTGTTGTTGCATTTAACATGGGTGTGGGTTGGTGTTGGGGTCCAATAAGTGTTGGTACAAGCAAGCTTTTAAAACTCGGGTTGGTTGAACTCGTTAAACTGTAAACCGGTCAAGTGACTGGAAGTCGGTTTTGGCCGAAAACAATCTGATTTAACTTGACAGGTAAGAACAATGGGTCACAACGGTATAAACAAAATTGCGGAAGCAAAACCTTCGTTTGACACCACTTACCCAAACTCGTATGAACCTATGAGGATGCAAACAAATAGGAAAAATTAAAATAACTCTAATCAGCCCCTAACAGTCTCAAATCAGCCCCAAATCAGCAGATAAAAAAATGTAATCAAACACACAGCAAGAACACCAAACTTTTAGCGTGGAAAACCCCAAAACGGGTAAAAACCACGGGACACCTAGTGCCGCTTAAATTCACTATCAACGAGGAGAGGTACACAAGGTCTTCTCTAGATAACACTAGAGGTATACAACAAACATCATAATCTTGGAATCAAGCATCAAGATATATGGCAACAATCAAAGAACAAGAAAGGAAGAATATCACCAAATAAGATGCAATCTGCCCAGGTATGAAAACGGACTTCCAGGCCTCAAAATCAAAATCCCAACGGTCAGAACCTTCCTCTCGATGTCAGGAAGCTACAGTCCGAAAATCATGACGATCCGACGGTGCAATCTCCGGTGATCGAAAAAACACTGCAGTTGGATTTGGGTGATATATTACTCCGAAAATCTTCTTTCTTTTCTTTTCTTTTTCTCTCCCTTACAACTCTTCACACATCTTACTGCTAACCACAATAATAAGAGTCCTTAAATAGACCCAAGATGGGCCTCAATGTGTTGGGCTATTAATCCTCATGGGCTAAGAAAAAAATACCCAACAAATCTCCCCCTTTTCTGCCTATGAGGATGAGTTCGCCATCCCGGCGATCGAGCAACACACCTTCAACTTTTCTCTTGCTACAACCATTGTCAACATATCGGAGGCATTATCATTCGTATGAACTTTATTAAGTTCAAACATACCATCTTCAATGGCATCTCTAATCTAATGATAACGGATATCAATATGTTTTGTTCTTTTGTGAAACATCGAATTCTTAGCAAGGTGAATAACACTTTGATTGTCACAAAGAACCGCATAACGTTGTTTCTTAAAACCAAGTTCTTGCAAAAACCTTTTCAACCACAATAGCTCTTTGCACGCTTCCGTTGCTGCCATTTACTCAGCCTCTGTTGTAGACAATGCCGCACACTTTTGCAATCTAGATTGCCATGAAACTGCTCCCCCTGCAAAGGTCATTAAATATCCAGAAGTGGATTTCATGTTGTCCTTATTTCCAGCCATATTTGAGTCTGTGAAACCAACAAGCATGGGTTTCCCATTTCTAAATGTAATACCCAATTTGGAAGTACCTCGCAGATATCTAAATATCCATTTAACAGCTTCCCAATTGTTCTTACCAAGATTGGACAGGAACCGAC
>BQNB010065981.1:0-30336 GCA_026074375.1 Tanacetum coccineum | reverse complement strand
AAAAATGGAATACAGGTGACAAACATGCATGTTGTAGATGTGGCTGTTATGGGTGCTGTAAGAAAGGCAGGAGAAGGTATGAGAGGGGAAAAAGTGTGAGAAACCTAGTCGAACGGGTAACCTTTTCTCATTAATTGCGTAAAACAAAAAAAACAGGTCGGGGTGCATTAATAAAGAAGCCGGGTCGGACATTGAATTAATGAAGTGCATTGGGACCAAAATCCAGCATTTTAATATAAAAGGTACAATAACTTTAAATAATAACACAAATTTTATCTCTCCTTATTTTCTTTTAATTCTAAATCAAATCTTAATCTTATTCCGAACCCCATGACTAAACAAGCGCACCCATAATACTTTACATAATAGACCATATACTATAGTTAACACTTTTCTAGAGTAATAGGTGTCTGCGCTTCGCGGCTGGTGCAAAAAAAGGTAAAAGTACCCTATAGTTTTTTAATTAAATTTACAAAAAGCAAAAGTATTTTTTATAGTTTTTCTAAAATTCGAGGGCAAGGGGTATCCTAGGAGCACTATTCGTGTTTAGTACGCATGGAAGACTCCAAGATATTCGACTTGCAAGGTATTTGATCACGTCCTAGATGAATTACCTAAGAAAATTGTCTCTGATGTATATAAGAATTTGAAGACGCCAAAACAAGGTGCTTGTAGACCTCTGGTTGGTTTGAAGCCTAAGTCTAATTTTGTTTACCGACCGGTCCAACCTAACAATATGACAAGTGGTAAAACGAATAGTGCTAGCACAAGTGGTAATAAAAAGAAAGTTAGGTTGTCTAGACAATAGGTAAGTAATTCGAACCCATTTGACGCTCTTAATTCGGTTGAGAACGATGATCACATGAGTACGAATGAGGATTTCAAAGTTGGCCGAGAAGGGGGCCGATTCTGTCATGGTTTCTTCTGCTCACGGGTCTTCACCTGTGACATCTGGTAGTCTAAATAATACCCCTCTTGCAGAAAGGATTAATAAACTAGAAAGATAAATGATAGATGGGAAGCTGATGCTTATGGATGATGATGGGAAGCCGCTAAATAAGGCTCATTCTAATCCGGTTAATTCAGATAGTGAGAGTGATGTTGAAGTGGCTTACGATGAGACTACCTAATTTATGGCTAGTGGAGGTGCTAATGATGCAAGCTTATATGAGGATCAAGATCATGACATCTATAATACTAGTGATATTGAAAGTTTAATGAAAAAAGAATTGGCATTATGTTATATGATGAACATTAATCTTCGTAGGCATAGTAGAAGATAGTTTATGTTTGATGTCTTTATGAGTCGAATGTAAGATAGTGTTTTTGTGGTCTTTTCTTTAAATAGGAGTAGTTTTGTCTTGTTATGTATGCTTTACCGCTTATGTAATAGGCTGAGATGTGAGATTCACTCACATCCTATGTACTTAACTGTTGTTTAAAGTAATTTATTTATCAGCTGAAAATCCTTAAAAAAATAAAAATTTATCAAGCTTTTTGCACATCCACGAAATGAGGAAAACAATAAACCGAATCATTTACTGAGTTACGCAACTATATATGTTTGTAATCGTCAACAAATTCATTTGAACGAATATTTCATTGTAACTATTGGAAGTAAATAAAACGCATAACTATCTGCGACAAAGCGCGGGAACCACTTTGCTCGTTTATAACAAATTGCTAGGGTAAAACATACATGTAACTTTGACCTTTACTAAACATGAAATAGATAGGCGAAATTATATGTCCTCGGAAAACTATGATTGCTCAGTGATTAATCTTTGATAATATATAATCAAAGAGTTCTAGCAATCAATTAAACGAGGTTTTTAGGATGAATATGATATATTTTTTGGGTAAAAGACTTGTGGATAGTGATAGTGAAGTGAAAGATACGGTCCATGGTAATGTAGTTTTTATAGCTTCAACAAGTTTAAACAAAAGGCATACTACATAAGATATATTCTAATTGACTATCCGCATTTTCCGTGAAGTGGAATATGATATATTATTCTCTTGACTTATGAGCCAAAAAAGCATTAACAAACAATTGCAATATTGCTAATAATACATAAAAAAATTCATAGTATAGTTAGTACCAAGTAAAAATAAGTTCCATCTCCATTCAAGGCGTTTTACGCTTTGTGACTTTTATGCCTTCATCATCCCATACATGTTTCATACTTTCTGATTTTACATTACTTTTTAGCTCGTGCGTTTGTTGACGGGTTGCAACACTTTTTAACTTCAAAATACGGATCATTTTATTGGTCACTTGGTAACAAATTTAATCTTAACAAATAGTTTTACGTAACATTATATAATTTATCACAAATAAAACTTCCTCGCTTGTTATGTAAAAAAAGTTTCATACTTCGTCTTTTTGTTTTTACATAAACCATGGCTTTTATAGCAAAAGGTGTGGTAACGAGGGGCTTCGTCGTTTCCGACGTGGCATCCGCCACTTGCCTCGCCACTACACCAGCCCATTCGCCATCGCCTCGTTAGTCACTCCCTCGTCATGCAGACGATGCAGATAATGAAAAACAACATATCGTTTAAAAATGAAACGGCTACTTTCAAAATTAATTCTTTTTTCCTTTTATCCATATATATGATTTCTATATATATATATATATATATATATATATATATATATATATATATATATCCCCTTCATTTTTTTAAAACACAGTCTCATACAAACTTTATAAATAACACCATATTTTACTTAAAATTTTCATATTTAATCTCAAACAAAAATCTCATATGACTTGTTCACTTCCACATAGGGGTGAGCACGGTCCAGGGACCGGACCGGACTGGGCTAGACCGGCCTTGGACCGAGACCGAAACTAGCCAAAACGGCGGATCGGGGGGGCCCCCCCCCCCCCCGGGGGGGGGGGGGGGGGTGGGGTGGGGGCCCCCCCCCCCCCCCCCCTCCCCCCCCATGCGGACCGGACGAAATGGTACGATCGGTCGGTTCGGTCTTCTGTCCGGTCCGGTCCTACATGCATTATCATTGGGTTTTTGGTCGGACCGAGGACCGAATTGGTCCAAAACACCGGACCGCGGACCGGACCGAAATACCTTCGGTCTGGTCCGGTTCGGTCCGGTCTTCCGGTCCGGTCCGGTCGACGGTCCGGTATGCTCACCCCTACTTCCACATACTATCGATGAAATTAAAGCTTTGGTTGAAAAACTGATAGACGAAGATATCGTTCGCCAGAAAGCGATTATGGAGTTAGCCGTGCAATTAGACAATGCATGCACAAATAAAGAGGATCTAAAAAAAGTATATGAGAAATGCAATGACATTTCACAAGAGAACCGTGCTTTGATCAACAATTTTTTGAAACAAAAATCTGATAAATATTACAAGATGCATCTTGCTTTGTTTAGAACCACAGCAAAATAGAACATCAAAAGAATAATAAATTTGTTTGGCTATGGAAAAAATATAATTAGAACGACTGTGTTTTAAATTTCGTATTGTGACTTTAAATTTTGTACTGTAATTTTAAATTTCGTATTGTAATTTGAATTCTTACTCCAACGGCTACTTTTCCTCTATAAATACCCATTTGCCATCATTCATTTTCTCACCCAACTCACCCATCTTTTTATTAATCTCTCCTCAAATATTCATTCATTTTCACACAAACACTATGGCTAACGAACCAAACGAGGTGCGAGATGCTATCATTAGGCGACTACGAACCGAACAAGAAAAGGAGGTCACGTTGGCTAACAATTTGTTGGGTGAGATGACTCGTTATCTCCTCCAGATGCGTAGTTGTGCAGAGGAGGAAACGAGGGTGCATTCGCTGCGCCACTTAACAGCTACAGTCTGCATACTCTGCTTATGAGGTCGGAATCAGATACGCGTATCACAACCGCCCTTGGAGGCCGCTAGGGAAGAAGTGATGAAAAGCATAAATGAGAAACAATAACTTATCAACAATTACTGAGCAATCTAAAAGCTTGTGTTTTTGTATTTTTTTATTTGTCATATTTAATTTTTTGTACCTTTTTTTAGTTTCGTATTGTATTTTTATTTCCGTATTCTATTTTTATTTAAATGAAATGAATTTAGTTTGTGTGAAAAAATAAAATAAAATTGTGAGTGGTAGGACCAAATGGCATGCGTTGTGATGTGTTATAAGAGAGGGTATTTTGAGATATTGTTTTGAAATGATGTGGCAGAGATGTGCCATTAGTGAGACTCAAATGACTTGACTTTGTCATGTCATGACACTTAATGACCTTACGAGAAAAGATCTATAAAGAACAATATCCAATTAAAGAACAAATCCTTCAATCTCATACATCCATTTTATTTTCATCTAACGGTTTATATTAAATCCTATGTTTATTTAATTAAATAACCCACTTTCATCCTATTTTTTAAAATTAACATATTTCTCAAACCGTTAATCGTTACGCAAATTTAATTAAACCATCGCGAAGATAATTAAACTATCTTTCTTTAGACGGGCATTTTTATATACTTTCGAAGAACTTTTTTTTTAATTTTCGCTCAGAAAAAATAACACGTGATTCGAAAAATCACATGTGATTCATTACTTGAAAAATCACACGTAAATTTGTAAATTCACATGCGATTTATGAATTTATGAAATCACACGTGATTTATTACTTTAAAAATCATAAGTGAATTTGTGAAATCACATGCGATTTATGAAATAGCACGTGATTTTTAAAAACAACAAATCACAAGTGATTTTACAAATCACGTGTAATTTTTCTTCGCGAAAATTTTAACACTAAAAAATCGTCAAAAGTATATGAAATCGATTTTTTTAGTTACGTCTGGAAAAATCACATGTGATTTGTATCACAAATCACATGTGATTTTATGAAATCACATGTGATTCTGCTACAAATCACATGTGATTTTTTCAGACGTGACTGAAAAAAAAATTCGAAAAAAGTTCGTCGAAAGTATATAAAAGTGCCCCTCTATAGAAAGATGATTTAATTCTCGTCGCGATGGTGTATTTTTTGTCGTTTGACGATTTACCGTTTGCAAGATATTTAATTTTTTAAAAAGAGATGGAAAGTGAGGTTTTTTATTATTTGATGAAAATGGATGGCTAGGATATGTTCTTTTGTTATTTGATATAACATTGTTCTTTAATGATCTCACCTCGTGATCTTACAACATGCTCGATTTTTAAATGAGACATGAAAAATTATTTTCCATTATACGCCATACCAGTATGTGCTTCAAAGTTATACTCCATTGTATACTCCTTTCGTCTCAAAATTATTGCCCTCCGACAAAAAACACACAGTTTAAGAAAATTGCATTTATTACTGCTTTCTCTTTCTTACTTTTTGACAGAATAACAGTTTTACCCTTAGCTAATTAATTAAAGTTTTCTTTAAAGTTTGTAATAATAATTTCAAACAAGGATAATATAGTAAACTTGATCAAACTTCTTTATCTATTTTTAGTAGTGGACAATTAAATTGGGACATCTCAAAATGAAAACATGAACAATAAAAATGGGACGGAAAAAGTAATACTTAACATTAGAATTCAATGCATCTGCATAATTTGTTATCATACCATACAGATCCGATGCTGACAGTTAATAGCTTCAAGATGAAAAATGACATGCATATATAATACACATGAAAAACAGGATCTTAAAAAGGTGGATCAGATGCGTTCACGCACCTTCGTAGAAATATAATTTGCAGCTTGAGAAGTCAATCGATTGAGTTACTAGTATCATTCTAATAATTGGTTCTAAAACTGTGAAATTTTTCCATGCGGGGCTAATTAACTAAAGGGTAAATTGCAAATTTTGTCTAAGTTATCGAAAAGGAAAAATCGTCCATGAAAATAACTTTATTTCGATTTAGTCCCTAAAGACTATTTGACAATGCAAAAAAGCCCACGAACCATTTTATCTAACGATTCTCCCGTTAGTTAGACCAAAAGCCTGCGAAATGACAAATATTACTTTCGAATTTCCAAGAACACCACCACCCACCAACACCACCGCCACCCACTTATTTTTCCCATTTCTATCATTATGCTTTACTTCTTTATCCTCACAATGCTAAGATTCTGAATGAAAATATTTCAATGATATATATGTCAGGCTTTTTTTTGTAAAAGGGTTTCCTCAGTAAATTTACTACTTCACATATTGATTCAGTACAACGAATGTGGGAGAATCTCACATCTCAGCCCCGGTACATAGGCAAACTACTTCCATAAGAAAAGTACAATTATGACTAGATTACAAATGACTCAACATAACATTAAAAATAATCTATTTATTCTTTCGACCACAAACCTTGATATCCAAAATATCACATATAGTGTGTATGTTTTCAGGAATTTCCTGACCTTTATACATATCATCATCATACGAGCCATAGTCATCATCCACTACTGTTTTCCTCGATTGTTTCAACAAGCTCTTAGTATCATATCCAACCCCCATCAGTTTTGATGCCACATAACTTGCAGTTTCAATATCAACATGTTCAACTTCATCCTCGCTACCCGTATTACCCGAATAATCAACCTTCTCAAGTGGTTTCCCATAATCATCCACAAGCACAGGTTTACCCTCCAACATTTCTTTTTCAAAGACATTAATCCTTTCTACTAGACGGGTAGAACTTTTCCCCTCCTCTTGCGTACCAGAAGTAATAGCCTTATCACCCGTTATTACTTCCTCAATAACTGGATTTTCAACATTTAAAGCCTAAAACGAGTTACTAAGACAAAAAAGATTGACATCATCTGAAAATCCATTATCTTTATTTCTTGGTGACGTAGTGTACTCTATATTGTAACCTGATGTCGAAGCCTTATTCATACCGACAACATGAGTCATTCCTTGGCGAGTTACTAGTCCCTTTACCCGATTGCTTTGCTTTCGGATGATAAAGAGGTTTTGGCTTCACCAAAACCGATTTGAAGTTATTGTTGTCTCCATTGTTACCACCTGATTTCTTCCTTTTCATTTTAATAAAATCTTCCTCATCATACCCGAAAGTTTGTCCCTTGCCTTTACCCATCCTATTCACCACTCGTTTAGGAGCTTTTGGACAATCATCAAGTGAGTGACCAAATATCAATCACATACTACAATAAGGAGGTTCCCACTCGTATCTAATACGAAAGATTTCTTTCGTATAACTAGTTCCTTCAAGCGTTGGAACTGCCATTACTAGATTGTTGCTAAAATCATTACAAGCATTGATTTTAATCAAAACCCTTGCATGGTTTCTCCGCTCCCATGACTCCAAACACATGGAATTCGTATATAAGTCTAACATCATTGGGGTACCGATTTTCCATGGCTATAAAGCTTAATCCATCCGATGTGTATGCAAACAAGAGGACATCATGAAATTTTACCCAAACTGGAACACGTGACAATTTTTCTTTAAGAAGGCTCACGGAGGGTGACCAATTGTTAAGAAAAATAAGGATTCCACGAATCATTCATGAACCATCTCGAAGCACCGAATCAACACCCTCTATAGATGAGAACTTAGAAAGGAAAAAACCTTTCACCATTGTTACTTTATGTAATCCATACTTTTCCTAATTATTGTATATAAACCAATCCGCAACAGGAAATGCAATGTTTTTGCCAATAAAGTAACCATAAAGCGAATTTTTATTCTATCATTAACCTCATGGTTCGAAGCCAAAGGTAACCTATCGTCATAATCGATATCATTTGGCACATTGAATATTAGTCATAGTCAAAGACATGGGCTGAGCTTATTAGCGTAAGATGAGGGAACTTCATTCATAACAGGTTCATTACCAACATGTTCACTTCTACTCTTAGGTACCGCACTAACTAAATTGATATACGAGATCGGCCTCATACTTAACACGTTAAGAATACCAGTAGTTGAAATTAGACCAGCCATAGACTCCTTGACAAAATCCGGACAAGTAGAATGAGTAGTCTTTAACACATGAGGACCTATGTCTTCTCTGGACTTCAAACCAGTAACATCATCATTTTCCATACCATTGTCGCCCTTGGTTGACTCGTCATGGATATTTTCAGCGATTACACGAACATCATAGTTGACAACATCAGACCGCGTCACATCCATAACAACATCATTATTAGTATTCGTACTCACACCAGTACCCACCTTATTCGTGACTTTTGTATGTTTAACATCCCTCCCTTCTGAACTCATAAAACCTTGTTTTATTTTAAAAACATACGAAAACAGTGGCAGTAACAAGAGGCACCATACAATCCTAGCTTCGAACGACAATAACCCTAGATGGATTTTAATATATAAAGGCACCAATAAAGATGAACATAAACCCTAGCAATTGTTCAATCAAGGATAAGGAACGAATTGGATTAGATCGGATTTAGGGAATTTTGTCAGTTGGAAGTCGCGAGGGGAATTGCCGGTCAGAAATTTAATCCTCCAAATTCAATATAACTTAGATACTTCGGGAAAGCATATATTCCATGCTTTTATAGAGGTCTTCAAAAAGTGTGATCCAGAGTCGTCAATGAAATTAGTTTGTCTTTCAGCAATCGAAGAGATGTTATTTCTTGTAAACTCTTCCGCCTCTATCTCCATGTGTTCACTGTGAACCATGGGTTTTAAGCAACAAAAGATCGTTTTTTAGCATACTCTAATTTGATATGAAATTACAAACTGAGAGCTGGCTATACACAAATACAAATGATTCAGAAATTGTAGACTTCCAGATCACCTAGATAAGAGAAATTCCTTTGTTGTTAACTGCATTGGCTGATAAATGGCCATCAGTGTCCAAGGTATATATGTTCACTGATAACCATTGCTTGAAAGTTCATCTACAGTTGTGAAACAAACCAGATGTTCCAGCATTTGGATTTTTGTAATGCTAATATTCCACTCTTGAGATCTTGATCATGCTGATTTTCCACTTACATTCAGCGTGCTTCTACACACTGTATTGCGTCTTCATCTTCACTTGGGACAATGTATTATGTGGAGATCTTTATGACCTCTTAGATCGTTATTAAGACTCATCTAGGATATAGTAACAATGATTAATAAACTTACACAGCGGAGTAATAAAACAGAAATCAGAGTTACTTCATGGTTTTCTTTATTCATTATATCCCCAAGATCAAATGATCCTTAAGGCTAAACTAACTAATACATAGATGTCTATAACACATCTACTAACTATCTAACTATGCTAACTAACTAAATGTGTACACACACACAATGGCAAGTTTTCTGGCTTCAGAGATGGTTGGCTATGATACTAATAGTTTGCTGGAACAATGAAAAGGAAACTTATGAAAATGCTAATTACGATTATTGACCCATACGTGATATATGTATGAAGGCCAGAAAACTTCTGACTACATCTGATTATATGCGATAATTTGGATATCAAGGTACGAGGTCATAAGAAGAAATAAATTATTTGAAATTATTGAGTCATTCGTAGTCTAGTCACTTTGTGTATCTTCCTTTAAGGAAGTAGATTGCGTATGTGATAGGCAGAGATGTAAGATTCACCCTCATTCATTGTACATAATTGTTTTTTTATAGTAATAAATTTATCGAGGAAACTCTTTACCCAAAAAATAATAAAATAAGTGGGTGGTGGTGGCGTTGGTGGGTGGTGTTCTTGTTCTTAGAAGTTTAATAGAAAATCAAAGTGGGGAACAAAATGAGGGTATATTAGTCATTTCGCAGGTTTTTTGTCCAGCTAATGAGAGTATCGTTAGAGAAAATGATTCGTGAGCTTTTTTGCATCGCCACATAGGCTTCAGGGACTAAATCAAAATAATGTTGTTTTCACGGGCGATTTTTGATTTTTCGTTATTATCTCATATGTTATCAATGTAAATTTCATTGGTTGTATATGTCGGGTCGGGTTGGTTCATGGAGCGGGTGAAAACATTAAATTTGACCCGGAGTCCTCATTTTTGTAAGGCTTTATAATTTATCACAAATAAAACTTCCTCGCTTGTTATGTAAAAAGAGTTCCATACTTTGTCTTTTTGTTTTACATAAACCTTGGCTTTTATAGCAAAAGGTGCGGTAACGAGGGGCTTCGTTGTTCTCGACGTGGCATCTGCCACTTGCCTCACCACTACATCAGCCCATTCGCCATCCCCTCGCCAGTCACTCCCTTGTCGTGCAGACGACGCAGATAACGAAAAAAAACATATCGTTTAAAATCAAACGGCTACTTTCAAATTAATTATTTTTTTATTTTATCCCCTCTATATATATATATATATATATATATCCCCTTCATTTTTTCAAAACACACTAAAGTCTCATACAAACTTTATAAATAACACTCTATTTTACCTAAAATTTTCACATTTAATCTCAAACAAAAATCTCATATGGCTTGTTCACTTTCACATACCATCGATGAAATTAAAGCTTTGGTTGAAAAACTGATAGATGAAGATATCGTTCGTCAGAAAGTGATTATGAAGTTAGCCGTGCAATTTGACAATGCATGAACAGATAAAGAGGATCTGAGAAAAGCATATGAGAAATGCAATGACATTCCACAAGAGAACCGTGCTTTGATCCATACTTTTTTGAAACAAGAATGATAAATATTACGAGATGCATCTTGCTTTGTTTAGAACGACAGCAAAATAGAAAATCAAATAAATAATAAATTTGTTTAGCTATGGGAAATATATAATTAGGACGATTGTGTTTTAAATTTCGTATTGTAACTTTAAATTTCGTATTGTAATTTGAATTCCTACTCCAACAGCTACTTTTTCTCTATAAATACCCCTTTACCATCATTCATTTTCTCACCCAACTTTTTATCAAACTCTTTCAAATATCATTCATTTTCACACAAACACAATAACTAATGAACCAAACGAGGCAAGAGATGCTATCATTAGGCGTCTACGAACCGAACAAAAAAAGGAGGTCACGTTGGCTAACAATTTGTTGGGTGAGATGACTCGTTATCTCCTCCAGATGCGTAGCTGTGCCGAGGAGGAAACGAGGGTGTATTCGCTGCCTCTCGACCTGCTACTTAACAGCTACGGTCGTAGCTCTGCATACTCTGCTTATGAGCTCGGAATCAGATACACGTATCATAACCGCCTTGGAGGCCGCTAGGGAAGAAGTGATGAAAAGCATAAATGAGAAGCAAGAACTCATCAACAATTACCGAGCAATCTAAAAGCTTCTGTTTTTGTATTTTTTTATTTGTCGTATTTATTTTTTGTACTTTTTTTAGTTTCGTGTTGTATTTTTATTTCCGTACTCTATTTTTATTTAAATGAAATGAATTTAGTTTGTGTGAAAAAATAGAAAAAATAAAATAAAATTGTAAGTGGTAGGACCAAATGGCATGTGTTGAGCTGTGTTATGAGAGAGAGTATTTTGAGATGTTGTGTTAAAATGATGTAGCAGTAATGGGCCATTAGTGAGGCCCAAATGACATGACTTTGTCATGTCATGGCACTTAATGCCAACATGCTCGATTTTTAAATGAGACATGAAAAATTAACAAGTAAATATATCCGCGCGTTGCTGCGGGCGTTAATTTTCGCGCGTTGTTACGGGACGTTAATTTTTTATTTTTTTTATTTATTTATCTATTTTGTTTTTTCGCGTGTATTTTTTTATGTTTAATAGTGTAAGTTTATTTTTTTCCTGCGCGTTACTGCGAGGCGTTAATTTTTCGCGCGTTGTTGCGTATCATTAATTCTTTTTTTTCCCTTTAATTTTGTGCGAGTTTATTTTGTCGGTCTCATATTTAATAGTGCAGGTTTACTTTTTCTGTATCATGTTTAGTAATTTTTTTTATGGTTTTACGCGTTGTTGCGTGACGTTAATTTTTTTTATTTTATTTTATTATTTTTTATTTTTTTTGCGGTTTTATTTTTTTGGTCTCATGGTGTAAAATGACACTGTTTAAGTCAATTCGGAAATGCTACCGCGGGTATTTTTTTGATTTTACAAATCACGTGTAATTTTTCTTCGCGAAAATTTTAACACTAAAAAATTGTCAAAAGTATATGAAATCGATTTTTTTAGTTACGTCTGGAAAAATCACATGTGATTTGTATCACAAATCACATTTGTTTTTTATGAAACTCACATGTTGAATTTTATGAAATCACATGTGAGTCTGCTACAAATCACATGAGATTTTTTCAGACGTGACTGAAAAAAAAATTCGAAAAAAGTTCGTCGAAACTATATAAAAGTGCCCCTCTATAAAAAGATGATTTAATTCTCGTCGCGATGGTGAATTATTAATGTCCGTTTGACGATTACCTGTTTGCAAGATATTTAATTTTTAAAAAAGATGTGAAAAATAAGGTTTTAATTATTTGATGAAAAATAGATGGCTAGGATATGTTCTTTTATTCTTTAATATGACATTGTTCTTTAATGATCTCACCTCGTGATCTTACAACATGCTCGATTTTTAAATGAGACATGAAAAATTAATTTCCATTATACACCATACCGGTATGTGCTTCAAAGTTATACTCTATTATTATTTTTTATTTTTTTTGCGGTTTTATTTTTTTGGTCTCATGGTGTAAAATGACACTGTTTAAGTCAATTCGGAAATGCTACCGCGAGTATTTTTTTATCTGAATGCGTCGGTACTTTTGTAACAATTTTTTTCCTCCTTATTTTGTGCCAACAATTTTTTTTTTTTTTTTTTAAAACTAATTAGGCCGGCCCAAATTTTTGGGCTTCTTTTTGGCCCAGCACTGTAGCATTGTAGCTCTCAAATGATAATATATATAATTTCCATTATACACCATACCGGTATGTGTTTCACAGTTATACTCCATTGTATAATACTTTATTCAATGCATCTACATAATTTGTTATCATACCATAAAGATTCGATGCTGACAGTTAATAGCTTCAAGATGAAAAATGACATGCATATATAATACACAAGAAAAACAGGATCTTAAAAAGGTGGATCAGATGCGTTCACGCACCTTCGTAGAAATATAATTTGCAGCTTGAAAAGTCAATCGATTGAGTTACTAGTATCATTCTAATAATTGGTTCTAAAACTGTGAAATTTTTCCATGCAGGCCTAATAATTAACCAAAGGGTAAATTGCAAATTTTGTCCTTAAAGTTATCCAAAAGGCAAAATCGTCCATGAAAACAACTTTATTTTGATTTAGTCCCTAAAGCCTATTTGACAGTGCAAAAAAGCTCACGAACCGTTTTATCTAACGATTCTCCCGTTAGTTAGACCAAAAGCCTGCGAAATGACAAATATTACTTTCGAATTTCCAACAACACCACCACCCTCACCACCACCCACCAACACCACCGCCACCCACTTATTTAACCCATTTCTATCATTATGCTTTACTTTTTTATCCTCACAATGCTAAGATTCTGAATGAAAATACTTCAATGATATATATTTCAGGCTTTTTTTAAAGGGTTTCCTCAGTAAATTTATTACTCCACATATTTATTCAGTACAACGAATGTGAGAGAATCTCACATCTCAGCCTAGGTACATAGGCAAACTACTTTTATAAGGAAAGTACAATTATGACTAGATTACAACTGACTCAACATAACATAAAAAATAATCCATTTATTCTTCCGACCACAAACCTTGATATCCAAATTATCATAGTCTGTACGTTTTTAGGAATTTCTTGACCTTTATACATATCATCATCATACGAGCCATAGTCATCAGCCATTACTGTTTCCCTCGATTGTTTCAACAAGCTCTTAGTACCATATCCAACCCCCATCAGTTTTGATGCCACATAACTTGCAGTTTCATTATCAACATGTTCAACTTCATCCTCGCTACCCGTATTACCTGAATAATCAACCTTCTCAAGTGGTTTCCCATCATCATCCACAAGCACAGGTTTACCCTCCAACATTTGTTTTGCAAAGACATTAATCCTTTCTACTAGACGGGTATAACTTTTCCCCTCCTCTTGCGTACCAAAAGTAATAGCCTTATCACCCGTTGTTACTTCCTCAATAACTGGATTTTTAACATTTAAAGCCTAAAACTACTTACTAAGACAAAAAAGATTGACACCATCTGAAAATCCATTACCTTTATTGCTTGGTGACGTAGTGTACTCTATATTGTGACCTGATGTCGAAGCCTTATTCGTACCAACAACATGAGTCATTCCTTGGCGAGTTACTAGTCCCTTCACCCGATTGCTTTGCTTTAGGACGATAAAGAGGTTGTGGCTTCACTGAAACCGGTTTGAAGTTTTTGTTGCCTCCATTGATACCACCTGATTTCTTCCTTTTCATTTCAATAAAAAATTTCCTCATCATACCCGAAAGTTTGACCCTTGCCTTTACCCATCCTATTCACCACTCGTTTAGGAGCTTTTGGACAATCATCAAGTGAGTGACCAAATATCAATCACATACTACAATAAGGAGGTTCCCACTCG
The DNA here is from genome assembly GCA_026074375.1 of Tanacetum coccineum. Lineage (NCBI taxonomy): Eukaryota > Viridiplantae > Streptophyta > Magnoliopsida > Asterales > Asteraceae > Tanacetum > Tanacetum coccineum. Next base: position 15,860 of record BQNB010065981.1, on the reverse strand, counting down.
TATCTAATACGAAAGATTTCTTTCGTATAACCAGTCCTTCTAGGTTTGGAACTACCATTACTAGATTGTCGCTAAAATAATTACAAGCATTGATTTTAATCAAAACCCTTGCACAGTTGCTCCGCTCCCATGACTCCAAACACATGGAATTCGTATACTAACATCATTGGGGTACCTATTTCTGTGGCTATCATGCTTAATCCATCCGATGTTTATGCAAACAAGAGGACATCATGAAATTTTACCCAAAACCGGAATAGTGACATATGTTCGTGCTTTCTGTAAGGTCATGAGTTGAGTGTGTGATCCTCTTGTTAGAAAATAAGGATTCCACGAATTTTTTTTTTTTATTCCATTCATGGAACCATCTGAATCACCGAATTCAAACCCTTTATAGTGAGAACGTTAAAAGGAAAAAACCTTTCACCATTGTTACTTTATGTAATCCATATTTTTCCCAATTGTTGTATATAAACCAATCCGCAACAGGAAATGCAATGTTTTTGCCAATAAAGTAACCGTAAAGCGAATTTTTATTCTATCATTTACCTCATGGTTCAAAGCCAAAGGTAACCTATCGTCATAATCAATATCATTTGGCACATTGAATATTAGTCTTAGTCAAAGACGTAGGGCTGAGCTTATTAGCGTAAGATGGGGGAACTTCATTCATAACAAGTTTATTACCAACATGTTCACCTCTATTCTTTATGTACAGACTAACTAAATGATTATACGTGTTCGCGCCTCGTACATTATAACTCGTAAGAATAACAGTAGTTGTATTAGACCAGGCCATAGGACTCCTTGACAAAATCCGGACAAGTAGAATGAGTAGTCTTTAACACATGAGGATCTGTATCTTCTTCGGACTTAGAACCAGTAACATTATCATTTTCCATACCGTTGTCGCCCTTGGCTGACTCGTCATGGATATTTTTACCGATTACACGAACATCATAGTTGACAACATCAGATCGTGTTGCATCCATAACAACATCATTATTAGTATTCGTACTCACACATACTAACCTTATTCGTGCTTATCGTAGGTTCTAAAACCTCTCCTGCTTGAAACTAATAAAAACCATTGTTTTATTTTATAAAAGCATACAAAAATAGGGTAGCTGTAACTGGGAAGGCACCATACAATCCTTGCTTCGAACGACAATAAGCCTTGACGGATTTTAATATATAAATGGCACCAATAAGATGAACATTAACCATAGCACTCAGCAAAAAAACATAAATAAAAAGACGATTTTTTACAAGATTTGTTTAGCATAAAAATTCAAAACCCAAAAAGCCCTAAGTCGATTAGATATAAATCATAAAAATTGCTTAAATCTAGTCGCACAAATCCCTAGAGAAAGAATAATGGACTATGGATGAAGAGATTCTATAGTCGAATTGTTCAATCATGGATTTATGGAACGAATTGGATAAGATCGGAATTTAGGGAATTTTGTGAGCTGGAATGATATATATTTCAGGCTTTTATAGAGGTCTTCAAAAAGTGTGATCCAGAGTCGTCGATGAAATTAGTTTGTCTTTCAGCAATCGAAGAGATGTTATTTCTTGTAAGCTTTTTAGCCTCTATCTCCATGTGTTCACCATGAACCATTGGTTTTAAGAAACAAAAGATAGTTTTTTTAGCATATTCTAATTTGATATGAAATTGCAGACAGAGAGCTGGCTATACACAAATATAAATGATTTAGAATTTGTAGACTTCAAGATCACCTAGATAAGAGAAATTCCTTTGTTGTTAACTGCATTGGCTGATAAATGGCCATCAGCGTCCAAGGTATATATGTTCACTGATAACCATTTCTTGAAAGTTCATCTACAGTTGTGAAACAAACCAGATGTTCTGGCATTTGGATTTTTGTAATGCTGATATTCCACTCTTGAGATCTTGATCATGTTGATTTTCCACTTACATTCAGCATGCTTCTGCACACTGTATTGCGTCTTCATCTTGACTTGGGACAGTGTATTATTATGATTACAAAAATGTAAATAAATTAGCGTTGGTAGGTGGTTGTGGATATTAAAATAAGTGGGATCTAGTAGTACTAGTACTACACCGATTGTTGAAAAAATTGTTAACCTTGAAAGACTAATTCTTGATGGGAAATTTACACTTGTGGATGATGAGGGTAAACATTTGGAAAATGTTGATTCTTCGGGTGATCATGATGGTGAGGATGAAGTTAAAGCAGTTGATAATGAAATGGCAAGTTTTATGGCTTAAGAGAAGGTTGGCTATGATACTAATAGTTTGCTGGAACAATGGAAGGAAACTTATGAAAATGCTAATTACGACTACGACCCATACGATGATGATATGTATGAAGGTCAGGAAATTTCTGACAACATCCAATTTATATGCGATAATTTGGATATCAAGGTACGAGGTCATAAAAAGAAATAAATTACTTGAAATTATTGAGTCATTTGTAGTTTAGTCACTTTGTGTACATTCCTTTAAGGAAGTAGATTGCGTATGTAATGGGCGGAGATGTAAGATTCACCCTCATCCATTGTAGTTAATTGTTTTTTAGAGTAATAAATTTACCGAGGAAACTCTTTACCCAAAAAAATAATAAAATAAGTGGGTGGTGGTGGCGTTGGTGGGTGGTGGTGAGGGTGGTGGTGTTCTTGTTCTTCGAAATTTAAAAGAAAATCAAAGTGGGGAAGAAGATGAGGTTATATTAGTCCTTTCGCAGGTTTTTTGTCGAGCGAACGAGAGTATCATTAGAGAAAACGGTTCTTGAGCTTTTTTGCACCGCCACGTAAGCTTCAGGGACTAAATCAAAATAATGTTGTTTTCACGGGCGATTTTTGATTTTTCGTTATTATCTTAGATGTTATCAATGTAAATTTCATTGGTTGTATATTGTATTTTATTTCCCTCATGCCCCGACTCTTTTATCAATTGTACATCACGTCTGTTTTATCTTTACAAATTAAAACGTTCATGATAAACGATTGTTAACCTTTTACCCAAAAAATAATAAATGAATTGTTAAGCAAAGAAAAATGGCATAAAAAATAATCTAATAAAGGTTAGGAATGAAGTTTCCATAAATGAACATGTTGGAAAAAGCTAGGAAAGCTGCCATAAAGAACCCTAAACAAAGTTCCTGGAAATTTTTGTGTGGAAGTCAATTAGAGTAGAGAAGGTGTGGAGAAGCTAGTCAATAAGTACAAGACATTCCAAGTATTTTGGTATTTTGGTGTTTTAAAGGTTGTCGAAAAAGATGGCTAGGTGTATAGTACTTGTGGGCATGATTATCAAGATCGTGATCTTGATCGTAAAGATCGTACGATCTTACGATCCTACACAAGAAAACTTTGAAAGATCGTAGTAGGATCGGATATAACATAGGATCGAAGTAAGATCGTAATATCGCTATCGATCCTAATCCTAGTAAAAAAAATTGCTTTTTATTATCAAATATAAAAATAGACCCACTTGTCGAAGTTTTGTCCATATACTTGGCTCAACATCACAACTAAAATTAGTAAAAATTGTCTTGGATAAACTTTTATCGTATAAGAGTGGTGTCATATTTCTTTTGTACTCAAATCTTTCATCTAATTGTTTGAAACATGACCTAATTGCATGAATCAGATTATATAAGCACGACGTTTGAACTTTGAACTTGAACTTCAAAATTTTCATTAAATGGGTTATTTTGATTGAATTATATATTAAGCTTAATAAAACTACAACTTCTATTAAAAATCATAGTTTTGTAGGATCTTACGATCTTGATTCGATCTTACAATTGTCACATTTGCCAATACTTGAGTGACTTATACATACATATTGACCTTGCAATAAAATTAGAAACTTTATCATAATTGAAATGCTCATGTGTTAGAATATGGTAGTTGAATAACACGAATACATTACGAATATGTGAGCCTATTGGGGGCACACACGTTAATACACGGAGAATACGTTTAATACTTCACGTTAATATAAACCAAGGACTAGAATGAACAAAACCCGAACCCCAAGGACATACCAAGGTGGCCGGTTCCTAAGTAGGATTAAGTAGGGGTGTTTGTTCGATTAAAGGATAAGGAGAACAAGGGAAAAGAGGTATTGTGATGAAACAAGGACTTGTCTCCTAGTTCATCTCTAGTAGGGCTTGATGAGTATAAATACTCTTCACCCCTCATTCATTCGAGGATCTAACTATCTCAAAATCCTCAAACAGTAAATCGTTTCTTTTGTCCTTTGTGTGTTTCTTGTTGTGGAGTACATGCCGTATGTTGTTATTGTATGTTACCGTTAGTATGGAGTTTGGTTTGATTTTCGGTTCATCACCATATTCGGTAAACCTTTTAAGGTTTAATCAATCTAACTGGTACTTCCCTGCTTGACGATTACTAGTTCCAAACACAAGGTGCTCGTGGTGATTGTAGTTCGAAGACAGAAATAACTCCAACTAGGGTTTTCGAGTTGTTTGAATTTGGTTCATAAGTATTCGGTTTAAATAGGGTTTTTAAACTCTAATTCGGTCCTTGATTTTTGGTTACAAAGATTCAAGAGTTGTTTGGTAATCGACGTATAATACAAGGTATTTAGTTCGTGAAGTTAAGTCTAGCAAGCTTAACGTGTTCGGTTGACGTGACTGTGTGAGCAACCGTAGAGGCAGTTTACTTTAATTGCTTTACTCGTTTTCTTGATCAATTATTAAAGAGGTACGCGTTTCTTTTACTTCTTGTTTAAGTGTTAACCATATGCTATTACTAGATCTAAATCCGCTGCATACTCGTAGTAACTTGGTTACATAGATGTTAAATCAGAACATCATGTTCAACATGAAGTATACAACATATCTATTTTATGTTCTAAACTTTTTGTATCTGATGTATTTTACATGTAATAAAGGTTCAATAATAAATAAGTCAAGATATAAGCTCCATATGCACGGGAGCTTTACAAATCAATCGGATCGCGTGAGATTTTTCTTAGATAATGCAATCACTTTCTGATTTTGTGTGTCAGATTGTAATCTTTGATTGGGCCACTGAAGTAGGAATCTTCTATAGAAGTTTTTAATTTTACCTTGTTTTTGTGTTATAAAAGCATTTTACTCATTTCAATTTGGTTGACAATTGTTCTCGAATGAAGACTACAATGTCCAACAATAAAGCAAGCCCATCAACTTTGGAAAGAAACTAACTTTGCGCAAATGGTTAATTATTGGTGAGTTTTTTGTGGTCCTGCTCAAAAGAGGATTCAACATTTCAACATGTAAAAGTGCTTGAATGATAATGTTGATAAATTCAGATACCCTTAATCGAATAGGTAATAGATATGTTAATGATACTCTAGCTGTTTGTAGGGTCGGAGAAGACTTATTCGTCAATGTGAAATCGTACTTGTATATGATTAATGTAGTATCGTACTTCTTATTTAATTTTATACTAGTTAAAAGTTTGGCAAAATTTATTTGTGCCACACACGTTTAATATTCCTAGATACGCGACTCTCTATATGTGATGATATCAAACTCTGCTAGGCCAAGCTTGGGAATAGATTTGTAATGACAGTCTTCGACAATCATCTTCAGAAGTTTGATCCATACCTGGTTATATGATACGGTCTTAATTAATTGCTCGGTACCGGCCTTAATTAATAGAAGTGAGCAAAAAAATGGCTGTGCAAAAAATAAGGATGTCACTTTGATACATTCAATGAGAGCTCGGATCACTACAAGAAAAAGTGGATTTAAGGACGAACAATTTTTTGACGACTCATATTCTTGTCACTAATTTGACCATTTAGTGACGAATAAATAATCATCATCAATGTTTCGTCACAAGCTACAACTTTGTGACGTGTATACTCGTTGGTGTCATTAAACTTGTCACAAATTTACTTATTATTCTCCGAGAATGGCGGAGGAACACTACTACACAAACTGGTTTTTCCCACAGTAGAATCGGTGGGAAATCCCGTGGATAAGGGCCATTTTTCACGGATTTCCCACGGAATTATTCCGTTTGTAAAAACCTTGTGGCTATATATTTTCCCACGGATTTTCCCACGGAGCGTTGACTATTTCCCACAGATTTCCCACAATTTCCAGCAACCATATTCCACAGATATCACGCTATTTTGCCACAAATTTCCCACAAACATTTCTCTCACTAATTTCCCACAATCCATTTTCCGATTAATTATGCCTACGGATATTTGAATTTTTTTGCCACAAAGTTCCCACAATTATTTCCTACGGATTTCCTACAAATATTTTCCGACTGGTTTGCTACAAATATCTTACATTCTTTTCCCACAAATTTCTCCCACTTTTTTCCGACGGTTTTACCACAAGTTTCCCACAGAAAGATAAATTTTACCTAAAGAATTATGTGGACTTTTATGGATTTATTCTGTGGTTATAAAGTGGCTAAACACCATGGTGTTATATTGTAATATGAGATTTTCCGAACTTGTAAATATAATAAAACTAATATTAAAAATAATAAAAACCATAAATAAATCACCATGATATACAAATTCGGTACCCAAAATGCATAAATGTGTATGCTTGTAAACAACTGTGTCGGGTTTCAAAATTAAAACCGGTCCATATTACGGCTAAAAAAGACGTGTTTTTAGTTTAAAAACCGGTCTCGAGTTGTTATTTATAGAAAAATAAGTCTTTTCATAGACATAATCGTTTTTTTTTTACTTTTTTGATATCGTTACGCGTTTACGCATATACACGTCCATATGCCTACATACATACTTTATAGTTACTTTCACATGTCATAAACGGTCATGCGTCAAATTACTCTTGTACTATCCCACAATTATACAATGGTTTGTTTTACATAAAGGGTATACCTAAACTTACACATACACTTGCGACACTCACGTAAATAGTTACGTTAATAAACAAAACATATAATATGGAACTAAAAACACATATGAAGACGTATTAAGTCATGTCGGAATGTGTAAGTATACAAAAACGTAAAAACGATCATTGTGTGGGTAATCCGTGGGTATTTACTCACGTATTCCCCACGGATTCATCATATTGGTAGGTAATCTGTGGAAAATTACCCACGACTTTCTCACAGACATAATCGTTTTCTTTTTACTTTTTGATATCGTTACGCGTTCACGCATATACACGTCTATATGCCTACATATAAAACGTCTATAGATACAATAAATGTCATAAACGGACATGCGGAACATACATGTGTACATATCCACACATATTCCAATGGGTTAGTTACTCGCAATGTTATACCTATGCTTACTCATATTTGCGTCACTCACGTATATGCTTACGTTAATAAAAAAAAACATTATATGATAACTAAAATATATAGGAAGGACTATATATGTTTATTGTTGGAATGTGTAAGTATACAAAAACGTAAAAAATCGATCTTTTGTGTGGGTAATTCTGTGGGTTATTTACCCAACAGTTTATCATATTGGTAGGTAATCTGTGAGAAATTACCAATGACTTTCCCACAGACATAATCGTTTTCTTTTTACTTTTTTGATATTGTTACGCGTTCACGCATATACACGTCTATATGCCTACATACAAAACGTCTATAGATACAATGAATGACATAAACGGACATGCGGAACATACACGTGTAATACCTCACATATTCAATGGTTTGTTCAATAATGTTATTACCTAAGCTTATCACATTCATTTTGCTGTCACTCACGTAAAATAGTTCGTTTAAATAAACCATAAAACATATAATATGGAAAACATAAAACACACTATGAAGGAGATATACTAAGTCATATTGGAATGCGTAAGTATACAAAAACGTAAAAACGATCATTGTTGTGGGTAATCCGTGGGTATTTACCCACGTATTTCCCACGGATTCATCATAATGGTAGGTAATCTGTGGAAAATTACCCACGACTTTCCCACAGACATAATAGTTTTCTTTTTACTTTTTTGATATCGTTACGCATTCACGCATATACACGTCCATATGCCTACATACAAAATATATATTGATATAATCGAATGACCTTAAACGGAATGCGAAACATTATCACTTGGTACATATCCACAACCAGATACACATGATTTGTTTCACTAAGGTTATAAAAACTAAACATACAACATACAGCGCTTTGTGTGACACCTCACGTAAATTAGTTACGGTCTAATAAAAAAACATATAATATAAAACTAAAAACACATATGAAGACATACTAAGTCATGTTGGAATGTGTAAGTATCCAAAAAGCTAAAAACAATCATTGCTGTGGGTAATCCGTGGGTATTTACACACGTATTTCCCATGAATTTATCATCCCTGGTAGTAATCTGTGAGAAAATTATCCACGACTTTCCCAAGACCATAATCGTTTCTTTTACTTTTTGATATGGTTAACATGATCGTCGTTTGTTGTACTTCGTTTCTGTATACTTACATACAAAACATATATCGATAAAATGAATGTCATAAACGGACATGCGGAACACACACGTGTAAATATTCATACATATGTAACGATATGTTACACAAAAAGGTTATACCTAAACTAACACGTACACTTGCGATACTTACATAAATAGTTACGTTAATAAACAAAAATATATAATATGAAACTAAAAACACATTCTAAAGACACATAATAAAGTCGATGTCTGATGTGTAAGTATACAAAAAAGTAAAAATGACTCATTTTTGTCAGGAATTCGTGGGTATTTACACACGTATTTCCCATAAATTTGTCATATTGGTAGGTAATCTGTGAAAAATTACCCACGACTTTCCCACAAACATAATCGTTTTCTATTACTTTTTTTTTGATATAGTTACACGTTCACGAATATACACGTCCGTATACTTACATACAGAATATCTATAGATACCATGAATATCATAAACGAACATGCGGAACATACATGTGTACATATCCACACATATATAATGATTTGTTCCACATTAAGGTTATACCTAAACTTACACATACACTTGCGATATTACATAAATTGTTACGTTAATAAACAAAAACATATAATATGAAACTAAAAATAGATATTAAGACATACTAAGTCATGTCGAAATGTGTAAGTATACAAAAACGTAAAAGCGATCATTTTTGTGGGAAATCCGTGGGTATTTACACACGTATTTCCCATTGATTTATCATATTGGTAGGTAGTCAGTGAGAAATTACCCACGACTTTCCCACGGAAATAATCGTAATCATTTTCTTTTACTTTTTTGATATAGTTACATGTTAACGCATATACACGTCCGTATACCTACATACAAAACATCTATAGATACAATTAATATCATAAACGCACATGCGAAACATACACGTGTAAATATTCACACGTATACATAGTTTGTTCCACGAAAACATAAAGGCACTAGTTTTTTAGGAAATCCGTGGGTATTTACCCACATATTTCCCACGGTTAACACAAAAGCATCATTGTGGGAAATTTGTGGGTAATACACGGCTAGTTACCCATGGATTTCCCACGGGCGATTAAAATAGTTATTTAATAAAGATAAAATTTGCCACATTATTTTGGCTGTGGCTAATATGTGTGAAATTTGCCATAATTTTCCCACGGATATCTAATAAGCAAGAATAGTGTGAATATTGTGGCAAATCTGTGAGAAATTTGCGGCGGATTTCACACGAAAACTTGGTCAAGAATTTAGTGTATAAATAGTAGAAAATCTGTGGGAAATTTACTATATATTTCCCACCGAAATTTAGTCAATAATTTGGTGTGTAACTTGTGGGTATTCCGTGTGAAAATTCACACTGTATTTTTTCCGTGGAAAAAAATCTGTGGGTAAAAGCTGTTTGTGTAGTAGTGATAGAATTTGCCACTAAAATTTACTTATTGGTGATGAAAGTATTTTTCAACAAGTTATTATATCGTTTGTGACGAACTTAGGATAATAAAATGCGCACTAGTTAGGGTTTAGGGTTTAGTATCTGTAATAAGTAGAACGTAAGATATGGTAATTATCGGTAACAAAATAGAGTTTTAAAAAATAACGTCTTTGCATGTTTTTATGTTAAGAGCATAGGGTTATATCTTTCAGCGACACCCATTCTGGTTTTCCTTCTAGAATCCACATGGTACCTGCGTATTTAGAGCATCGATCCTACTTATGATGAGATGGATTTTTTTACACAATGTGATCAGTGTAGCATGGATGCAAAATGGATTTTATTGTTCTTATGGCTGCGATTTTCTGTTTGCAATGTGTTCCTTAATTCTTTTTATGGTTCACTTTTTTCTTTTGTAAGTCTACATTCTTCCCAATGTGACTGTTATGTTTACCAGTTTTTTTGTTGTTTTGCAGTGAAGATTGATTTCGTGGCGTTAGGGGGGCAATATGACTTTAAAACATTGAGTTGAGCATCAATATGTTTGGAAACACTCTTTTTTTCCCGTAGATATCTTTTGTAAACATTCGACGATGGATATGTACGATTTATGACGCATACATGTAATCCTACGGAATGAGTTTCATTTATGGGTAATTGAAAATGTTTTTTACATTAGACATTTGATATATTCGTTTTGAAATAGTATATGCATGGGCAAAATATTTAATTGTATCAATGTCATTAAACTTATATATTCTTACAAAATAACAACGACCTCTTTTGTCACTGGTGATGTTACATTTGTGACGACCTTTTATGGTCAATTGGACCAAAATTAGTGACGACATATGGGCCTTAGTGACAAAATTTTGTGACGAAAGATGTCGTCAAAAATTTTAGTGACAACTCTGATTTCTTCACTTATTAATGACGACTTTTTGCTTTCCCCGCCACTAAAAAAATCAGTGACGGACCCATTGTGACGATAAGTGACGACCCAGTTTTTGTCACTATTTAGGATTTGTGACGACTTTTTGCTGTTAGTGACGAAATACCACTTGTCACTAAAAGCAGTTTTCTTGTAGTGTCGAAGAGGGTTGTTTTTCAGGCAATGATCGACGATGTTCGTGCTTTAGTAAAATAAAAAAATGGGAATATCCACTATGTGGTTTGCAAGAGTCTCCATTAGACAAACAAAAAGAAGTTTTGAGTGCAATAAGTCTTTTGTCGTGCAAAATTACCACTTGCATTCGATTTATTCCCATTGGATGTACTTTTGTTTTGATGCAGACTCAATCAGTGCTAAATTTTGAATTATAAAGTTTGAGATGGTGCTTGCATTCGATACACGGAACTGCACGAATTCGAAAGTAGGCTACACAGAACTGCAAAAAAAATAGTTGACTACACATAACTACAAAAAGTGACAAGTTAGATACATTTCCGTGCAATTATCCCTATTTTGTTAGTTGGTTTAAGGGTGTTATTATACTTTCTAACGTCTCGCTAATTTTTACTTATAATACAGAGCAATGTAGTTTCCCGTTATAAAAATCATTGTATGTAATATAAAAATAGAGTTCACACTTGAAAACTACTCCCAAGAAATTGATAAAGATGTTCTAATATGCACTTGGATTAATTTTTGTTTTTCTTTTCTTTTAGATTTGTTGTCTTATTATAGAAACCCTAAAAGAATGTCTCCTTAAATAGAAACAACATTATTTGTATATTATCTAAAGCAAAGTGCCAAAGTCAAGCAAGACTAAATTCTTCTATCGTATCTTCTGAGATTTTTCTTAGATTTTACCGTGCAACATTTTAAGGATTCTATCGTATCTTCTAAGATTTTTCTTAGATTTACAGAAGGATTAATTCTATTCGCAATACCGTGTAACATTTTTATAACACAAAACTTAAAAAACACCCTCCCAATAACATTTATATATATAAAAAAAACAATTTGACACTAAAAAAACAAAATAAAAAAATCACACACACAAACCATGTGTTATGTGTAAAGGTGTATGCATATAACTTACCTATAACACAAGTAACGCTGCAGTTAACATGTTATAGGTACCAAATTTTCTCTATAACGACCCTATAACCCATCTTGCCGAGCTCTCTAATAACTTTACCTTTGATTCATTATTGATACGGATAGTGAAAGATCACAACGCAAAATTAGTCTCATGTAATTTTTTTTTGTTTTCAGATTTTAAATATCTTAATACTGTCATTAGCATGTATATATGATGTGCAGTTGTTTTGATAATACAAACATCATATTTAGATCAAAAGTGAGATGCAGTAACCATGTGTATCCCATGCCATCATCTAGTTATTGTTTATTTCAGTAGTAGAACCTTAAAATTTTCGACAATAAGTATATAAAGCAAATCGGTAACCAATCATAAGCTCATTACTGCCAATATAATGTAGAATGTTGTGATAGCATATAGATCGATCATGAGGAACCTTTGTGGTTATGCACTCCATCGTAGGTAGTAATCACATAGTTTGAATCGTTTGCGTCTCTCTCTATTCTTTTCTTCACATTGCATCCTACGGTCGAGCATTTGAAGTAGTTCCTGCATGTGTACGTTTTTCGTCAGCCACTCGTTCAAATAATTAACCTATCTAGCTAAGATACCTAATATACTAAAGCTACATTATGCATATGATAAAACTCATGCTGCCCTAAAGTTGATTAATTAAAAGGTTTGATTTAAATAATTTCCTTTTAAAATACTGGTGATTATCTTCTGTATTTAGAACAACCTGATCATAGCCATAGAACAGTAGTTTGAGGGTGCTCGAGCACCTAATTTGACATGAATGAGATTTAGGCCCAAATCGTAACTTTGGTGGTTATGTTGACTTAGATGAAGTCTTTGGATATATGATCCTCCGTAATTTTTAACCTGTTTATGTACACCGCATATAGTTAACTATAAATATGTACCCAGAGGTGTCACGGGTCACCAATGAAATTTTCTTTTGGGGGAGTTCAGAAAAAGACGCAAAATCATAATCATAGAATGGGATGTTGTTGCCGGGGTGGCAGGGTGCCCGGACGCCTTATTTGGCATGTATGAGGTTTAGTCCTAAATCGTAACATTTTTTGTTGATCAAGTTTTTGAACTTAGATGAAGTCTTTTACTTGTTAGACAATGAAAACCCCGTGTGTTATAATTTATTATTGATAACTATTTATAATAGTGCAAACCCTAATGCCCTAAACCCACAAACCGGACTTGGGCATATTTACCCTCTAATACCCCCCGCAATCCAAGCGGCGAAATCGAGAAAGCTTGGACTGGAGTAGTAAGAACTAGAAAAGAAGAAATAAAACAAAACAAAACATGAACAACCGGAACAAAGGAAATCGTGACCTTGTACGACACTTTTAACCTCGGGACCTTGCATGATTGATGGGAACTTGTGACCTTAGCACAAATCACCAACACAAATTACGGGATAATTCAAAGTATCCATATAACGGAGAATAATTCAAAGTATTCTCACCAACACAAATTACAGGATAATTCAAAGTAACCCTAGAACGGAGAATAATTCAAAGTATTCTCTCAAAGATATAATAAAAATAAAATAAAATGTTTAAAAAAAAAACAATAAAATATAACACTTTTTGTTTAGCATCAAGTCATAAAGTAAAGAACTAGAAGTATTCCCACAAACGCTGTTACGAGTAGATAAGAACACCTCCATCTTATTCCCTTATCACCAATCAGAAAAAGGCAAAATAGACCCTACTACCATAATAAGTGGTAACAGCACCATCCTACATTAATTAACATCCACACTGATCTTGAGATACCCAATATTATCGAAAACCGTCGAATATAGCATACCCGTGGATCGAATAGAAACCAAAAGTTATGAGTTGGTTGTTAGGGTATTAATAGTGGAACGAAAGAAAAAAATAAAGGCGGCGGCTAGGGTTGACGGGGTGGTTTAGGGGCGGCGGCTCAACGTAGCCACCTAGGTCTGAGGATAAGACCCGCTCTGATATCATGTTAGTCACTAAAACCCCGTGAGTTATAATTTATTATTGATCACTATTTATAATAGTGCAAACCCTAAGGCCCTAAACCCACAAACCGGGCTTGGGCTTATTTAGCCTCTAATATTACTTGGATATGGAGTGGAAACGAGTCAAACCGAGCCCGAGCCTGCCAGCGCTCGAGCTCGGCTTGGATTGATCCTTGTTTTTCAAGCTTAAGCTCGGCTTGTGTTTTATTATACAAGATCGACGGGCTCGGCTCGTTTATACGATGCGTCAATGAAAAATTAAAGCTTGGCTCGAGCTCGAATCTTAGTATATCTATTTGAGCTCGTTCATAAGCTTGTATACAAATGCGTAACATAATAGATATGGTTTTTCTTAAAGGGTTTTACCCTGGTAAATGATATATATCAAAATAAGATGAGGCGATATGGTAGAGTACCAAATCGACTATACAGACACACGCACCATTTGTGCTTCTGACAAAATCAAAAGAGTGGCATGCCACTCTAAAAAGACTACATACTAAACGTTACAACGGATAAACAAGACAACCAACTAACGTCTAGATGATAAAAAACCAAACGTTCTACATGATGATATATATGTTTAATATGCAAAAAAAAAAATTAATGTCGTTTATGTTCACGAGCACAATCGAGCTTTGTATATAAAGCTCGAGCTTAATTAAAGAATGAGACGCAACTTAGGCTCGAGCTCGGCCTTGAACTCGTTTAGGCTCAGCTCGCTCCAGCTTATTTTTAACCCATTTAACTGTAAATATGTACCATATTCATCATAAACATATAAATTTCACTAGTCAGATATAGCACTAGTAATACAAATTGTGTGAACCATGTTTGTTGCGTCTAATTCCCTAGCTAACATCCACATTTTAACCCCATTGTCGTAGCTTCTCTATGTGTGAATTACAATGGATTAATAGTAATTCTGATTATAAATCATGCATTGTGAATCAGTAAAATATCATTTTAAGACAATATGATTAAATTCTTTGTTTTTGAACAGATTCATGTGCACCATTTTGAACAAAATATTTGAGTTTGAAACAAGTGAGAATAGAACAAAGAAACCTAAATTGGTTGGTAACACATGTATCTTAAAAACATAAAAGATGCTAGGTGATTAGGTCATGTTTTTATAAGTTATACATACCTTGGATATGGACTACTTTTAACCTTCTTCTTCCCATATTTTCTCCATTTATATCCATCATATACGACCTCTAGGTTTGTCTTCATACGAAGTGCAAGCTTCAATCCCGTATGCAGCATTTGCGTCTTCATCTCATCTATACTTTTTGAAGTCGAACCATTTGTGAACGTTTTCAAGGAAACATTAGTCGTTGAACGATTTGAAGTAGAACCATTTGTGATACTTTTATGCATTATTGAATTATGCTCATTTGTGCTAATATGGGCCGCAAAATCTATATGGCTGCAAACTTGATCATCAGCTATCATCTTTTCTTGAAAGACACAATTTTGTACATGAGCAGCAAAATCGGAATGAGTGGAGTCTTTGTAGCTTGTTTGATCGTCTATCAACTGCTGGTAATTATCAAAGATTTCTTCGAAAGTGAATTCACATGCTTGATCATAATTCGTATCAAGAAAATAGTATGGAGATGAAATATTTGTTTCAGTTTGCTCGTGAGTAGGACGCAGATTTGTGTGTGAAACAGAAGAAAACATGGCGGACTTTGAAAGAGAGATTAAACACAAATCTAGATTAATTAAGGAATGTTGCTCTTTTTATAATGTTTAAGTTCTTAAGTCACTATTGCTTCTATATTTATATGCTAATGTTGTACTATATATAGATTATATCTAGTATTAATTATTATGTCGTGGATCTTTCGTTAACACCTTCCATTGAAACATTTAGACACCGTGTTGTTTATGAAAA
>BQNB010065980.1:0-34745 GCA_026074375.1 Tanacetum coccineum | reverse complement strand
CGAGTTCTCATATAACAATAGCTATCATGCTAGCATCAAGGCCGCACCATTCGAAGCACTTTATGGTCGAAAGTGTCATTCAACTATTTGTTAGACCGAAGTTGGAGAAGCTCAAATCCTCGGTCCAGAACTAATTTAAGAGACGACTAAGAAAATTGTAGGTTCCCGATTAACACTTTCACTTCATAACCCGAACCACGAATCAAAGCAAGAAACTAGAAAAGAGAAGAAAAGAGATTGTTTAGAGAGAGAGAGAAGGAGAGAGAGTTGAGAGAGAAAAGAGAAAAAAGATATATTAGAAATGAAAAACTAGATATTTTCTAAAAGAAAATATCTATATATATATGAGATATTTTCTGAAAAGAAAATATCTAAATATATATGAGATATTTTCTGAAAAGAAAAATATCTAAATATATATATCCTACGACGCGTAGGATATTTAACTAGGACCCGGGCTCGGGTTTTGCTTAGGATTAAACCCGAAACATATACAATATTAGATTATCTATCGAGCCCGATTCCCGATAATATTTTATTACAACGTTAACTAAATAAAGACCGAAGCTCCATCGTAGAGTGACCGAGCTTCCTTGTTCGACTCAATAAATTGAGGCTAACATATTTAATCCATCAAAATAGGTATCTTAAAAATATCATTACAGATCTTATGACTGGTATAACCGCATCATGAAGAAAGTCTCTTAAAAGTGTAGTCGCGTGAGTATGCCTGTGTGAAGTTTTAACTGTTTACGGCAGTGTCTAGTTTCTACTGTCGGTATTGTTCGATGATTAATATCAAACGAGGCTAATAGATGTAAGTATCCAACTTACTTGGCAGTACCAAGATGTATCGCGACCTAAGTCTTCATACTAGTGGTCTGAAATGAATAGTTCGACTATCTCTTTAGTCGATAGGTGTTTATCTGGTTTAAGGGGGGTTGCATTACCTACTAGATAAAGTTGTACAAGCTGGGACCGCTCCAGGACCCAACAACAGCAACCATAACGACAATAACTATAACAAATGGTGATGGGATGCCGAGAGTGAGAACATTTCGAGAAACAATATCCCCAAAATAAAGTTTAACAAATGGGATGAGATCGTGGGAGAGCTTATGCGATAGACGGCGGAATATAGTACTTAGTCGTTAGTTCGAGGATGAATCAACTCCATTAGCTCAAGTGTGCAACAAGTCTGTTAGTTCCACGAACAGCTCGTGATCGCGAGGATTCATAACGGCAAAAGCAATAACTTAAGAATGAGATAAGGTAGTTCCAAGTGAGGCCTTAAGATTCTGCTGAGTGGTAAGGCATTATTGTGTCTCTAGACCTTTTTAATGGATTCCGGTGATTATCGGGTTCGAGTTCATACTCGTTTCATATTGGATACCATTAAGCCCACTCATTTATAATTCATTACTTACATAAAGGAGCGTCCTAATTTATGTAAGTAAGAAATGATAAACTTATGGTTCGGGGATTTACAATTTCTTTATTTAACTAAGTGGGTCCCAATCATTTCAAATAAAGAGATTAATAAATCATCCTAAAATTTTATTTAATATTCACGATGTATATACGTGTACTCACATAACTTCAGGTGATGGAGACATGGACGATGCATGTGCTATAATTGAGTATGGGACGGTGTTCAAACTCGTCTTGAGGACGGGAGTAAAACTATCAGGGAAATCACATGTTGTTACAAATCGTGAACTAGTCGACATAGAAAATTATAGTATCAATCCTTCTTATCTACAAAAGTCCCGCCCATACAAGAGTGTAATACTGAATCCACACTAATTCCATGTAAACAGAACTGTGACGGGCTTTGTTAAAACATAGCAATTATCATTATCAATCTCGTATTAAAGTCTCTGCCATACACAGACTTGTATTCCTTAAATTGCATACATAATCCATGTAAACAAAAAAAATGGTAGACGATCTTCGTGCAATACGATGTTGTATATAACTATGAAGAAAATAATATTCTTAAATACCATTGATTAACTTACGAAGCCTGAGAACGAAGTGAGACCATTGTGTAATTCACAATGTCTGACGAGTAGAATGAGACCACTGTGCAACCCACAATGTCTTAAAAAAATAAGGCCATTGTGCAACTCACAATGCCTAAATAAAATAAAATGAGGCCATTGTGCATCTCACAATGCCTTAAGAGGTGTTCTGGTATTCATATAAATAACTCTTATATAAATAACCGCATGATATACTCAGAGTACGCAAGCATATATATATCATATATATGTATGACATGTAAGCACTTAATGCAGCACGTAATGTAAGCACATAAGCAAGTAGCGTGTATGCACTTTGAAAATGTTTGATGTGATGCAATGTTTGTGAAAACGGTTATAGTCTAGGGTAAAATATGCAACCTAGTTCTCTATAACCAGTGCTCTGATACCAATCTGTAACACCCCCAAAAATGCGTGTCGCAGCGGAAATGTGTCCGGGGGCGTTACTTCATAATACACAGCGCTAGATACAAGAGAACGACCTCTAAATGTGTCGTTTGAAAAATAATCTTGTTGATTTCCTTGAAATTGATATAACATTTGTCCCATAATTGCGTCACCAAGAAAAACTTGAATGTATAGACTCCAATGCACATCAGATAATCCAAGCATCTAATTCACCTGAGAAAAAACATGTTTAAAAGGGTCAACATAAAGTTGGTGAGTTCATAGATTTGTTTAAGTATAAATGATGAACCAAAGTTCTGTCAAGTGTGTATGACCATTTTAAAATCATTAAATGTTCCTACCAAAATGTATGTATGATTTTTAGAAATCAAAATAGTTGTAAAGTATGCTATGTACCCATTTATAATCCCCCAAATAGTCACAAAAAACTTTTGTTTTATCGTATTGGAAATTGTACCGCAATTGTTCAAAGCATGAATGATATTTATATATATATCACCAAAATGTTTTCAAGTATGAATTTCCACATTATTCATGGTACAGTAAATTTCCATGTGCGTATAAAAATAATGATTACAATTACTCTAGTTCATGAAACCAATTTTTCACTAATATATCTTGTAAGAGTTCATATGTAAGTGTTGTGGGCCTTGTAGGCCCAACCAATCGTAATCCGACATGTTATAACGTTCGTTGCCCAGTGATAGCTAATCACCCGAACGGGGATTGTCAATCCCGAATAGATCTATTTTATAACATTTCGCGTAGGGATGAGAAAATAACTTCTAGATCTTGTCTTAGGTGGGAATCCACGGGTAGAATTTTCCAAACTGTTGGTCTTAGGTGGGTTCCTACGGGAAAGATATACGCTTCTTGCACAAGCAAGGATGACAATAAACCCATACATGGTTCCAATGTAGATATCTCTAGAATTCATGAATGCAAACAAACTCTTGATTTAAGTGCAGGTACATCAATCAATGTTCAGAAGAAACAAAGTATTGATTTAAGTGCAGGTACATCATATAATGTCAACAAGGAAAATCTCAGAGTGTGGTTGCTGAAAAAGCTAACATATCATAAACCACTGTTACAGTAGATTCACAACTGATGAAAAAGAAATATGATGATGATAATTTCATAAGTATGATGTTCCTCAACGTGAATCAACTACAAAAGCAACTTAACAAAGACGAATTTCAAGAAGATAGATCCATGGCTGCCTTTTGGGTGCTTAACAGACAGTTTTAACAACTCATTGATTCACAGTTTACTTTGGATTATGACAGTCAAATGGAAAACAAGTACTTTGTTGAATACACTGGAATTGAAGTTAAGCATTTCAAAGAAACACTACTCCAACACATGGGTAATGTTAAAAATTCGATTACTGAAAGAACAAGTCATCAAAGACAGTATGATAGAAGGGTGAACAAAAGATAAATGCAGATGCAAAAGAGTAAGGTTGATACGGGTAAAGCATTGGATGTTGGTTTGTTTGTCACAGAAAGCAGTGGGACAGAATCTAGAAAGCAAGATATAGGCAGCAGGTCAGGAAATGATGTATATATCGATGATGCAGATATCAAACCCCGTATATGACGAAGAACCAATGGCCGAGGTACAATTGACTGCTGAATGTAATGTACTTACTATAGGACAATAGCATGCTGAGCAACTTGAAATCATTAATGAAGGTAGGGTTGACAAAGATGTTGTACAATGTTAAGTTAAAAGTCCTTTGCTTGATCCATCACTTGATAACAAGACAACTGAATTTTCAAATCAATTTCTCGAGTCTAAAAATATTTGTCTTAAACAGACCGTTGCCCAATTTCAAAAAGATTTCTTAAGAATGAAAACACATTGTATTGCTCTTAAACTTAAATATCATAATCGATCTTTAAAATCAGGGAAACATGGTTAATTTTCGAAAGTAAAAAGTAAAGAAGCTAAGATTAAACATGACATAAATGTAATTGAAACAATAAACATCGAATTGGAACATAGTGTGGCTAAATTACTTACAGAAAATGAGCATTTAAATAAGGAAAATAAGCGTTTGAAAAAGACTTACAAATATCTTTATGATTCTATCAAAATGACATGAGTTCAGACCAAAGACGATAATGATTCTCTAATTGCTCAAATGAACAAAAAGTCTATTGAAAATGCTGATTTGAAAGCTCAGATTTAGGAAAAGGTTTTTGCAATTGCTACTTTAAAAAACGAATTAAGAAAGTTAAAAGGAAATAGTATGGATACTAAGTTTACAAAACTATCAATCTTGGGGAAACCGACTTTACAACCACTTAGAAACCAATCAGTTGTTAGACAATCGACTGCGTTTAAATTTGAACAACCTAAATTTTCAAAACCAAGATTTGCCTCTCAAGTTGATGTGAAAAATAATTTGTCAAAACCAGTCACTCCTCATTATGTGCCTAATGTTCGAGAATTTGCTTTTACAAAACCTCATCACGTGATTACATCTAGCGAATCTAGGAATAGCTCAAAGAACATGCCAAGATTTAGTTCAAATGACATGGTTAAAAATCACTATCTAGAGGAAGCTAGGAAAAAGACACAAGAAAGAAATAGGAATTTAAAATCTAGTATGATGCCTTCTTCTAGATTACAAAACACTGCTAATGGTAGCAAACCAAAACCTAGGAGCCCTAATCAAATGACTAGGAATTGGCCTACTTCTAAGAGTAGTTGCGTAAAAATTACATATGTGCCCGTAGCTGAACACTCTAGGAATTATGGTTCTTTTTCAGACTTCAAACACTTTGTTTGTTCTACATGTCACAAACGTGTCTTTAATGCAAACTACGACGCTTATGTAACTAAATTCCTAAAACTGGTGAATTCTCGTGCTAAGATACAACCCCATAAGACTACAAACAGAAACAAACCCATAGAACAGAAGAGTCATACTCAAAAACCTGGTAGGCAGATCTTTACAAGACACATGTTTTCTCCAAATAAGACTTCCATTTTTATGAGAAAATGTCTCTTAAATCTTGTCTTAGGTGGTAACCCACGGGTAGAATTTTCAAAACTGTTGGTCTTAGGTAGGTTCCTACGGGAAAGATATTTACTTCTTGCACAAGCAAGGATGACAATAAACCCACACATGGTTCCAATGTAGATATCTCTAAAAGTCATAAATGCAAACAAACTTTGGATTTAAGTGCAGGTACATCAATCAATGTTTAGAAGAAACAAAGTATTGATTTAAGTGTAGGTACATCATATAATGTCAACAAGGAAAATCTCAGAGTGTGGTTCCTGAAAAAACTAACATTTTAGAAACCAGTGTTACAGTGGATTCACAACTGATGAAAAAGAAATATGATGTTTGAACAAAACGGTTCAAGCCTCGCACCATAATGTCAACAGAAGTTCCTACAACAGATATCTTAATGACATAGTTGGAAAGTCTATCTGGTCCTTTGTTCGATGATTATTTCAATGGATAAAATCAAGTTGTTTCAAAGTCTTCCACTGTTACTACTGGTGATGCATCCGATAAACGTCAACAACAACCAGATTAAACTTCATCTACTTCAACTCTAGCAACAACTGTCACTGCTGATGGAAACTTCAACTTGTATATAATTTTTGTTTTTTTCTTTATTTTGATTTATAAATACTTTTGAAAAACAAAATACAAAATCAAAAAATTTCAAAAATACCAAAAAGAATCTTCTCGACATGTCTCTTGGAATCGATAACATTTACGTACCTAGAAATGTTGATTAACATTGACACGGGTGTGTAAATGAAGTTCAACCAAGAGTTCAAACATTTTAAAACATGTCAATTATATCTTTCTACAATGACTTTGGTAAATTTCAGTGCATTCATGTAAGGAAAGTATATCTTTAAAGATAACTTATCCTGTCAACGAGAAGGTCAATCTTCTTGGGTCTTGAGCTATTATACAAAACATTCAATGTTTTAAGCTCATGCCAATGGCTTACAGTTACTTTAGACTGTAACCCGGACCCAAATATCATAGGGAAGTGTACGCTTCATTGCGCTTACTCTAAAATAAAAGAGAAGTCTTCTATCATGTGGTTTCAAAATCGTTGAACACAATCTTTCAAAAAGAACTATAAATGTCATATTCTTTATCTAATACAATTTGTGATATCTTGTTAATAACTAGTATATTATTTGTGGTATCTTTCAAATTGTGTGTTCAATACTCCCTTCCTCATATAATTTCTCAAAATTATGGTACTTAAAAATGTCATTTTTATGTGGATCAAATTTTAAGGGTGAGCTTTTAAAAACCAACGCATTTAATGGATTTTGGGTACATCTCATAGATGTCAATTTTATGTATCAAAAAACATTCAGTGAAATCAAAAGTGGTGCTGAAGACAATAATTGTCAACAACTAATAACCACTGTTCACCAAAGCATCTAACTCCATCTTCAACATATTTGTGGTGTCATATCATTTTTTATCTAGTGGTGTCAAACTTTTCATAATATGGTATTTCACATATATTGTTGAAGGGGGGCAATCAGAAAAGTTTCAATAATTCATGCTAATTTGTGGTATCATTTTTCTTCCTATGAAACTTTTCATGTCTTAAAATTTTAATCAATTAGTATTTCAAATACTAAGAGATTTAATATTTTAAATCAGGGGAGAAAATGTGATTAAAATGTGATATAGAAGAATGTGATCTTTAAGAGTCTAAGTGCACAACTTCTACCCACATGTGCGAAATAATTTCAAATCTCGATGTACATGCGTAAGGGGAGTATTTCAAAAGAATAAAACTCTCAAAGTGTTAAAAAAATCTTAATTTCTATCAAACACTTTTATTGATTTTCAATGGTTTTATGGTTTCGATCACGATACCCAACAACCAATTAACTTACGACGTCGATGAAGTCATAAGGTGGTTAAGGTTAGGTATAAGTCCTATGATCCAACTAGAACCAGAGGGATCTACCCATGGACATTCCATAGTTAGATTAGAAGTCCTTAGGTATGATTGAAGATGAATGAAAATAAGGAAATAATGTAGACTAAGGCATGAGTTATCACCGAAACAATCACAACATGATGATAGTGATAACGTCTTGATAAAAATTGAAGGGGTTGAAGAATGAAAAAGAAATGTATGGATAAAGGGTGAAAAGAAAGAATCCCTCCACACAACTTTAGGCAGAAACTAAGTCAATACCTAATTTATCAAAATCAAAAAGTTGATTGTTGGTAATAAAGAAAGTCGTCATGGACCCAGTGATGCAAAGCACAACCCTTCCCAGCCATTCTAGTTTCTCTTTAAAGATACTTGTCTTATTTGTCACGGAGATACACACGTTATCTATTGATGTCTCACTTCGAGATTGTTGATATTGAATAGGTGGCAGTCCTTGTCGGTTACCCATAATCACTTCACTTCATTACTAGTTACACGAATTCAAGAAGAAAAGAGAAGGAAATTAGAAGAAGTTTAGAGAGAGAAACAAGAGAGAGAAAATGAAAGAGAATGGTTGAATTAACTTGTAAGAGTATGTTTACAAATGAATCAACACCCTCTCCATCCTTGGAGAGGGGTATTTATAGTTAAGACTAAAAGGCTTGCATGCCTTTAGTAATTCTACAGGCCGGGCTCGGGTTTACTTGGGCTTTTGCCCGATACACGTGACCGATTAGATTACAAATAAGAGCCCATTTACCCGTCTAGCCTATTACAACGTATATTAATTTAGTGACCGAGACCTAATATAATTATGAACGAACTTCCATTGTTCGACTCAATATTTTGAGGCTAACAATCTCCCCCGAAGTGAGTTCATTGTGACACTCCTTCGTGAGATCAATGAGATTGCTTTTGTCGTTAAGCTCTTGTGATCTTTGTCTCTGTCTACGTTGTAGGCTTGTTCCTTCATGCTTTGTGATCTTTGATCTTGAGCCTTTGTCATTGTCTTTAGACTTCGTCTTTTCCGTCCGAGATCTTTAAATCTTTATCCTTCCGTCTTGATCGTCTTTGCCACCTTGCGATCTTGTGTCTTGACCAACATGCTCATACTTTGCATCATCTTGAAAGCTTGCTAACAATCTCCCTTGATAGACTTGATATCTTTGAAGGAAGATCTTGTATATCAGAGTTTGTGCGGAAGTCTTTGTCTTTAATTCTTGAGCTTTCATGATTCTTGAATCTTGATGCTTATAGAATGTCTTTGTAGTTTGAGCATGAGCATGTGGTAATGAATCCGACTTCAGCTGGAATGAGGCATCACCATCTCCATCTTTATGTATCCTGAAATAAAACAGTTAGCAATAAAGCGGGTGGACGAATATGGCTTTGTCATTCGTCCGGATTTGGTTAGATTAACCTCCGGTTCCGTAGGACCGTTTTACAGTATAAATACTGTACCTGTGATCAGGTAGATTCAAAGAATCTCCTTGACAGGGTTTCCAGCTCAAAGCGTAGGATCTTCTAACACATATGTATTAGATTTACCATGCTTGCTTGTTCTCATTACCGGAACGTCTCAAAGCAGACAACACGGTAAGAGTGAATCAGATAGTTACTATCTTTCTGATTAAGCCGTCAATTCATTTCCTGGAACAAGTTTGATTCACATTGAATCGCACCATCGTTTCTTTCCAGTTGACACAAGTTTGATTCATATAGAATCTCGCAAGTCACCTACCGCAGTGCTGTTTGATGATGACACTGGAAGGATTTCCATTCGTCATTGTGAATACTAAAGAGTATCACTCTGAATGTTCTGGCAGAATCACAAGGATAATGCGTAGGACTCTTGTTAACAGCTTGTGAACTTAATGATGTTCAACAAGTGTTTGTCATTGAATGTGTCCTAATGAGATTTATTTATGGATCTCTTGGCTCTAGACTCGATTAGTGCGTTTTGGTTTTAGTAATCGGAGGCTGGAGCAGACTGCCACCTATTCAATATTAACTAACTCGGAGTGAGAAAGTCAATAGAAGTCGTGTGTATCTCCGTGACAAATGAGACAAGTTTCTTTTGAGAGAAACCCGAAATGTTTTGGGAAGTGGGTTGTTGCAATTGCATCACTGGGTCCCATGAGTCGTCTTCAATGTCAGCAATCACATTGTGATTCTGACACACATGTATGTGAGAACCCTATCTGCCAAAGATTGTGTGGAGGGCTTGCTTTCTTTTCACCCTTTATCATACAATTCTTTTTTAATATCTTCAACCCCTTCAATGCTTACCAAGACGTCATTACTAACACCTTGTTGTTATTGTTCCAGTGTTAGCTCAATCTTAGTCGGCATTCTTCCCTATACACATTCATCTCCAATCATACCTAAGGACTGTCTATTTCTAACTATGGAGTGTCCTTGGGTAGATCCCCTGGTTCTGGTTGGATCATAGGACCAATACCGTAACCTTACCACCTTATACTTCAGAAACAGTCGTGAAATAAGAAGTTGTAGGGTATGAGATCGTAAACCATAAAATCTTTTTCGAAGAGTATCAACACATTGAGTCGATAAGATCGACTTATTATTTTCCAAGATTACATTTAAAATACATTTCTCCCATTTTAGAATACTAATACACTATTTTTTTGAAATACATTGTGATTAAAGATAAAAATTGGTCTTGAAATACCATGGGGAAAACTTTTACAATAGCATGAATTACATGGAACATGAACTGCTCCCCCTCATTTTACCATATATTGACACCGAAAAACATTGATACCAAGTGTGAAAATAAATATAAAATTTAAGGTTGAACACTTAGATCCATCATATAACTATCATTCTATTATAATTGTATTATTGAACTTGTTGTTATTAAGAAACTTTTTGGAATGGTTTTGAATCCATAAAAAGGTCGTGAGAAAAAAAAAAAAAAAAAAGGAAAAAAAAAAAAAAAAATAAAAAAGATGGATGTATCCAAACTCATTAAACTTTGTTTTTTCGAAAAACCCCCCCGTGAAAGATGGAGTGATGAACACACAATTTTGAAAGATTATAATTGTCAGTGAAAATTCTGAAAAATTGTGTTCAACATTTGAAAACATCATGTTAGAAGACTTCCTCTTCCAACTCTAAGGTAAGCGCACTTAAGCGTATCCGCTTTCCTTTTTCTTGAGTCCTTAAAACTTTGAATGTCTTGAAGAACAGCTCAAGACCGAGAAACGTTGAATTTCTCGTTGTTAGGATAAGTTATCTTTATAGATAAACTTTCCTTTATTTGAAGTCCGGGTTATGTACTGATATTTGCACATAAGCCATCAAGAAAAAATTAGAAAATGACAATGTTTGAAAGCATTGGAACTCCTATCGAACTTCATTTACACCCCGTGTCGATATAATCAACATTTCTAGTACGTAAATGTTATCGATTCAAGAGACATGTCGAGAAAGAAATAATTTTTTTTTGAAACATTTTCAGATTTTTTGATTTTGTATTTTCTTTTGAAATTTTATATTTTTGTATTATGTCTTTTTCAAAAATAAGTACATATGATGTATTGAGAAGTAAAGCAGATTCTATTGTTCAGAACCTCCAGTTTGCTAGGAGTCCAAAACTACTCATACCAATTCGTCTGACGAGATACTGAAACCTTTCTTCGGGTAAGGCTTTAGTAAACATGTCAGCTAATTGGTATTCAGTTCTGACAAAGTACAATTCAATTATACCATTTTCAACATGTTCCTTGATAAATGAACATAGTATGGATATTCCTTGGTACGGGAGAGCTTCACGGGGTTACATGAGATTGCTATGGTTGACTGAGAGTCGCAATACAACGGTATTTTGTTGTAGTTGAAGCCATAATCCTTAAGTCGTGTCCTCATCTATATTACTTGAGCACAACTTGCAGATAACGCCACGTACTCAGCCTCTTCGGATGACATTGCAGTACAATCTTGCTTCTTTGACATCCAGCTGACTAACTTATCACCTAGGAACTGTATTCCTCCAAAAGTGCTTTTGCGAGTATCAATGCATCCGGCATGGTCGGCATCTGAAAAAAGCTGTTAGTTCAAAGCCAGAACCCCTCGGATACCAGGTCCCATGTGAAAGGTAACCTCTAAGTATCGAGAGATCCTTTTAACCTCTTTGAGTGTTTTTCAGTCGGTCATCTTGATATCTTGCACATTTACATACAGCTTCCACGATGTCTGTCTACTAGATTGTCAGTACATGAGTGACCCAAGTTTGCTACGGAAGTTCAGTTTTGGTCCCAACAGGGTTCACCACTCAAGTCTGCATCTAATTTAGGTTTCGTAACCATTGGTGTACCAATGATTTGTCCTTTTTTCCATACCATGTTTTTTAAGAATCTCTAAGGATGTACTCTAGCCTGATAGATAAAAAAACCTCGTGGGATGGTGGATCTGAAGTCTAAAAGAATTTCATTTCCCCATTAAGGACATCTCAAATCTACCGTGCATTAATTTTTCAAAACGTTTTGAAAATTTAGGGTTTGTGGAACCAAAAATAATGTCATCAACGTAAATCTGCACAAGTAGAATGTCCTCCCCGTATTTTATCATGAATAGGGTCGGGTCAATGATACCTTTAGTAAAACCTTTAGAAATCAGGAATTTTAAGAGTTCGTCATACCAGGCTCTCGGAGCTTGTTTTAATCCATATAGAGCTTTCCTTAGATGGTAAACTTTTTCTAGATGATCAGGATCAACGAATCTGTCTGGTTGTGCAATGTAAACCTCCTCCTTCAATGGACCATTAAGAAATGCCGTTTTTACGTCCATTTGATAAATTGGAAAAGACTTGTATGCAGCATATGCGACAAAGATCCTGACAGCCTCCAAGCGAGCAACTGGAGCAAATGATTCTTCGAAATCAATACCCTCTTCCTAAGCATAACCCTTTGCTACAAGTCGTGCTTTGTTGTGAATTACAGTTTGGTCTTCATCCTTTTTGTTTTTCCATAACCACTTTAGCTTGATTACATTCTTGCCAAAAGGTTTGTCAACGAGTTCCCAGACTTGTAGTCTGTCAAACTGATGAAGTTCTTCCTGCATTGCTTCTATCCATGCAGAATTAGCCATTGCCTCCTTAATGTTTTTCGGTTTCGCATTACTCACGGTGAGTGCGAACATATACATTTCAGGATCTGTTGCAAAGTTGTCGTCTTGTTTGGCACTAGCTAGGATGGATTACCACGAACTAGAGTATAATGGGTTGATCTTTTGTCCATTTGTATATCAGAATCTGAGGTGATTGCAGGTATGCATATTTGAAGTACCAATATTGCGTGAGGAAGACTCAGCAATTTCTTATACCGGTGTACAGAAAGGATTGGTAAATTTTGCTTGATGATCGTTGTTTTCTTCAGCATTAGCATTTGTAGGAGTTGATGGTTCTAATGGAGGTTGAATATTCATTGAAGGTG
This sequence comes from Tanacetum coccineum, assembly GCA_026074375.1. Lineage (NCBI taxonomy): Eukaryota > Viridiplantae > Streptophyta > Magnoliopsida > Asterales > Asteraceae > Tanacetum > Tanacetum coccineum. The sequence continues at coordinate 21,884 of BQNB010065980.1, read as the reverse complement.
GTGTGTCTTTTTGAATAGAATTATCTGTGGGAGAAGAAGACTTGTTGACACGAGAAGTACCATCATTGAAAAATTCATCGTACAAAGGACCGAAAAGAAGATCCAACTCCTGTTGTGATGGAACTGTTGTATCTGCTGAATAAGAAATAATTTGTAGTTCTGGTGCGGGGTCAGGGTTGTCATAATCTGATGCCTTTTGTCGTTAGGGAACGAGGCCTGAAGTGTCATTAGCAACAGACGTATCTGACATCTCTTTGATCTCATCAAATCTGAGATGGATATACAACATCAACCCTTGTTCCTTGTTGTAGACATGATATCCCTTTGACTGAGTGGAGTATCCCACCAAAATGCATGGATCCCCTTTTTCTTTCATCTTATCAAATTTTTCAACCATCTCTTTTTTAAGTAACAAGTGCAACCAAAGATGATGAAGGTGTTATAATTTGATGGTTTTCTGTCATAATGACGTGATATGCCATGTCTCTTGAGTTGAGGATGATGATTATCTGTTTGAGTTATAGCATGCGGGTTGCAATTGCTTCAGCCCAAAAGACTAAAGGAAGTTTAGAAGCCGATATCATCATTCGAGCAAACCTCAACGAGAGTGCGGTTCGTCTTTTCGACAACGCCGTTCTGTTTCAGGTGTTCGAGGGTATAAGTTAGATGCTCAAATTCCTTCATACTTTAAAGATGGCATTAGTGTACTTGTTTAAGAACTCAGTGCCTCTGTCAGTAGGCGAACAAGATTACCAAGCTTGAATATTTCTTTGGAACATCAATGAGAAAGTCTTTTAAAACTACGGTGTTTCATCCTTGTGAACGTAGATAGAAGAGTCAAGTTGTATCTGGAGCAGTCGTCGACGATTACCAGTAAATATTTCTTCCATTTATGCTTGCCACCCACATTGGACCACATAAGTCCATATGAAGCAAATTTAACCATCCTTTTGAACTTGGAATAGTCTTTGACTTGAATGAACTTCGTTTTGCTTTACTCACTTCAAAAGAGGAACCCATAGTTTGATACATTTTGACATACTTCAGTTTTGTGTAAACCAATCACAACATCTTCATGCAAGCAAGTTGGATGTATGTCGAAGTGAGATGAGAAAGTCTTCGATGCCATAACCATGCTTGAGTTGGTGATGCTTTAGCCATGAGACAGATTGGAGTTGATGAAGTTGTTTCTTGAAGAGAAATTGTATAGAGATCAGTTCCACGATTACCGGTTAGTAAGTTGTTTCCCTGAAGATCTCTAATAAAACACGTTGATTTCCGAAAAGCAACCTCCAAATCCGCATCACAGAATTGACCAACCGAGAAAAGATTATGATTGAGACCTTCGACGTAATAAACCCTTTTGATCGTGATATTTCCTTAAACCATATCTCCATAACCAAGAATTAGAGCAAATTGATCATTGCCAAAATGAACGGTACCCATATATTTTTCAACAAAATTGCACAGAAGCGATAGATTGCCCGTCATGTGCTTTGTGCATCCAGAGTCAACAATGAATAGGATGAGTTGTACAATCTGCAAGAGAATTAGAGGACGATGGAATACATGACAAATTGGATCCTAAAGCGTTTGTGATTTTCAAGACATTAGTTATCCTAGATACAATATCTATGGCATAACTAACTCTTTTAGGCACAGTTTCATTCCTAACTTTAGGCACCCATTTCATTTTTGTCTTAGCAACCCATTTATATGCAGATGGGCATTGTTGTGCTATCCACCATTTCCACGCCTTACTAGTTTTCTTATATAGTAACTCTTGGAACTTGTGATAGTAGATTCTGATGCAACAGTTTTCTTATTGGGGTGTTGCAACAATTGTTTGCTTGACTTTTGGGTTTTCTAGTACTAATAGGCACTACTTTAGGCTTCTTAGTTCTAGCATTCACGTCTTTAAATATTTAGAAACACAAGCATCATGATTCGAATTAAACACATATTTTCCACAAGTAGCACAACAACATTAACAAACGAATTCTAAATTTAAACCTGTCATTACCGCAGTACAACTTGTTTTGATTAGAAATACTAGAAATCCTAGGGTGTTCTTCTACTTCAGTCTTCTTAAACTTCACATGACTATTGTTTGGCACGACCTTATCTTTCATTTGATTGCTCCTAGGCTGTGGTATGCTAACATTAGTTTTGTGAGCTACTCCTGAAGATGTAATACGCGAGGAATAGTATTTCCTAGAAGTCTATTCACATGTGTTGCGCTAATGTTTGTGTGGTACTACTTGCAATTCGATACATGCCTGGTTTAATCACATTTATGTTTCTTACAGCTTGCTTGCTTTTGAGCAAATACTGTGGTGACTGTGCGTTTTTATAAACCCTCTACTATTGTTGTTTATTAAAACCGGACTTTATCTTGCAAAATATTCTCGTATGAGTTAAGTCTAAAAGGACTGTTTTCCCGTAAAACTGGTTTTGGAATCCTTTGAGCATTGGATGTCGAACACAGAAGTTATCAAACTTAGTGTCCACGATTTTCCTTTGCATTTTTCAATGAGTTTCTTTAACTCACATATTGCAATGTTCTTGTCTTGCAGTGAGCTTTCAAATCTTGTATTTCAAAATATTGTTCAGGTTCCTTCGAAATACATTTTGACTCCTTTCTTTGCAAACTGTGTCATTTTCCAGTTGTTCATGAACTATTCTTGTAAAGCGATTTTAAGAGAAATTGAGTGTTTTTCTAATTTAGCAAAACTCCGTAAAAGCTCAGTGTAAATCTCTTTACTTACAAATTCAGTTTGTTCAGAAAGCTTTTGTGCAAGACAGTCACATTCCCTGACTTTATGAAGATATAAGCATTGTAATTCAGTGATCTCATCTAAATCAGATGAAGATTGCAGATAAGAACACATAACATATTTAGACACACATTCTTGCAAAAGCATATCATACAGTGTTGGAAAATTCTTGCTTAGTCATATTCTAGTTCATCAAGTTCATCTTCAAGAGATTCAACGTACTATAAATCTGTATGCATTTCTGCTTTAAGTTCATGTACAAAGTGCGAAACATCATTCTGAGTCTTTAAAGGCAAGGGGAATCAAACATGTCTTTAAACTAGGATTTCCATATCTTGGCGCAGTGGGTTACAAAGATGAGAAGGTCGTATTGAATGTTTAACCCATGCTTGATCGACTTTTCTTTCAGATGATTTACTAATTATTCATCATGACATTATATGCTTGTCTACTAATTTTTTTTTGTCTTATTGAATTAGACACTGGTAAGAAATCTATGTTATTGCAAAATATTTTGGTTTTGTTTTGACAAATGATTTTCTCTACATTTTCTTTCTTATTTCATTTTCCTGTGCGAACTGAATTTCATAATGCTGAGTCGGGGGTTTAAAAATTTCATAAAGATGTTTAACTTTGTATAGTACCCAAAAGTTTCACAAATCTTTATTCAGTTTTAATCGAATCCTCGTTATCAAGAGTCAGGAGTCTCTCCGATCGGGGACGAGTCTAGTTCTTATTGCAGGATCAGATTGTCCATGTGGGATCACATACAAACATGGTATCTTATTTTGAGCCTTTTTGAGTATCTTGGAATTGCAAAGGTAGGATCCTTCCATTAAAGGTAGGGCATTTGGGGTCTAAAATATGATGGTTTAGATTGCTTGACTCCTATGGTAAACAGGTTCATTCAAAAACATTAACTGGTTTTCCATTAAAATCATTTCGTCATACTTTTTCTTCCTTAAGCCTTCAATCGTTATTACCTTTGTTTTCACCTCCTTGACAAAGACCTTCGTAATGTGACATGTTATAAAGACCTCTGTTTGACAAGACTCATCATGTTTCCTCTTTGACAACTGAAATTTCCATAGGCTTTAACTTTTAAAACTGATTCTATTTTATGTCAATTTCTTTTTAAGCTAATAGTCCTAGAGTTTCATTTAACCTTTGTTTAAGGTTGTCATAGTCAACTGTATTATCATTAAAGGCCTTGAACCTCTCAAACTCAGTCTGTTTATTTTGAAATGCAACTAAGCAACTATCCCGAATACTATTAGATTCTCCTAGAGTTCTACTAGTTTCTGCAAGAATAGATTTGCACTCAGTTAACTCTTGAGTCAATGTTGCATTAGCTTTCTTTAATTGCTTTTGAATCTTTTTATTTTCATCGTCATCAAGTTAAATTAGCAATTAAATTACAAGTGCAACACACTCATCATCACATTCTACTCATTTTGCGTCATCCTTGACTATACATTAATCTAACACATATCTCTGAGTCGAGTGACATTACTATCACTCGTTTCCACATGCACCATGTGTTACTAATGGATTCAGATTGTAAAATTGTTTGTTATTTCATGTGGCAAACAGCATTAATGTCAGTTATAGTAAAAAAAATAAAATAAAAAAAAAAAAATAGGGGTTTAAAAAAACAAACCTGAAAAAAAAATCCAATGGCTCAGCGTCTTTGCCTGAGTCTGCAATATGAACCACCTGAATCTTGGTACCATGTAACGAAATGAGCTTCCAACTCTTGTTCGTCAGTCCCTTACATCCCGTATCTGCTACCAGTCAGAATTGCACTACTTGAAGTTGAACACCTTTTACTCAGCTTGTTTACAACACCACCTCTTTTCCATTGTGCTACGTGAGTCTTTTAACTCGTTTGCATTCTGCATTCCCTTAGGCATAATGACCAAATTCCTTACAGTTAAAACACTGTATCCCGACTAAGCACTACTGGAACACCTAACAGTTTCCTATCCCCAACAACATTCACGCCCTGCTTGATTCCCAAACGTCCAGTCTGATTGTCTTCTTGTACCTTAGGGGTATAACCATATTCCTTGTTTCTGGTGTTTGAGGACGTTCTGAGTTTTTGTTGGTAGGTTTGTAGAGTTTCTTGAAGTACTTTGCAATGAGAGCCCAATTTTTCTACATGTATAATGGAATGAATAAAGATATATATATATATAAATAATAGTAATAAATACAACACACCTATATGGATTTTGTTAATACGATGAACGCCTATTGATTAACTTTTCGATATAGTTAAGATATTGAACGACTCTTAATTATAGGTCGTGATCGGATTGTGGATTTTAGTGCTAAGACTTTATTGTTTAATATTCACATCTTTAGAGCAAGGTGAGTATCCATAGACTCCTTTAAAGTTTCAATGTTTTAACTCCGCAGGCCGGATAAATTGCTTAGTTTTGTGAAATATGAAACTCAAACTATTTTTGATACTTGAATAAGATTCCTACACATACTGAGTAATGCCTTTTTGCTGTTGTGCGTAGTTACCATGTGTAGATGAGCGCTAAATGCATTAAATAGATCTATTGGGTTTTGACAACCTTGTCGAGTTGAATCCGTTTGGGACCCATGACACGTCGAAACGGACATTTTGTGTTATTATTAGAGAAGTGCATACTTCTCGGACATAATTTCGTCCTACGGGATGAATGTGTTAAGTTTCGGTACACGTCTCTTTAGATTGAAATCACTATTTTATAACTTACTTTACGAGCCAACGTTATACGATTGTGTGGAACCCAAAATATTGCGTTTCTATTGTATAATTGTAAACTCTATGATCCACTCAACGATTAGTTGAATTTTTTAAGCTTATCTCAAGTTAAAGCTGTAAATCTGATGGGACGAACAACGGATATACAAGGGACGGTGTCGTCGTGAAGTAGTGTCATAAACTAAACAAGTGTTTTAGAAATCAAGTCGTGTTGTGACTTTTAGAAATAATTTCTATAATGGTATTGGGACCTATGTAACTCTGATCTTTCTAATAAATGAAATTGTGTTTTATAAACGTATCTTTGAACGTTTACTGGGGATCTCAGTGTGACAATGTATATAAGTAGCACCCTAACTGTTGTATACCGCGTGTATCATAATTGGGGTGTTACATGACGGCAACAATAAGCTAAGTGTGTAGGATTGTGCTAAAACGCCCAAATATACATATTTCTATGGCGTTATTTATGTATATTTGATCATTTCTCGTGAACTTTTGATACTTAATTAGCTTGAATTATCTTATTAGGTCACTTCAAGACACATAGGCCCAAGCTCAAGAATCTATACACTTTGGGAGGCGAATACAAGAAAAGAAAGATTTCTAGCTAAAGTTCATGAAGTCCGCCACACTTATAATATTGTGCACCGCACTTTCCTTTGAAGCCGAAACCGCCGCCCTATAATATTGTGCACCACACTTTCTCCCAAAGTCTGAAGAATTAAAGTCTAATAAATGCTATCGCATTAACTCCTCAAAACATGGGCCCGCACTTATAGTACGTTCGCCGCACTATCCAGCCAAAGCCTTACAATGCTATCGCATTAACACCCAAAGTCCGCCGCACTTTTTCCTAAGTGCGCCGCACTTTGTACCCAAACTTGCCTATAAATTGAGGACACTTTACAACCTTCAAGACACACATTCCTCACTATACTATCTCATTTTTAGTCAGAATTAACCCCACACACACATACTTCGCTTACACCAAGAAACACCTCTTTCTTGAGGAAAAGATCTAACGATCAAGAACGAAGACGATTTTCTTACCTGGTTATTGAAATAATGGAAGTTTATGTAAAGTGTACTTTTGTTATGAACTCCTTAGCCATGAGAGGCTAAATCTCTCATGATTGTTCGGTGAAGTTACGATAATGAATAAGATTTTTGGTATGATCTTGATCGCTTTAATCTTAAGCTTATGTTGCAAACCTGTTATATCTTATCTTATCTATTTCTGCTCATCAACTTAGATTATATAATCATATCGGTATAGGTCGAAAGACCTGTTATGATATATGCGATTTTAAAGATTTCTCTATGGTCTTTAACGTTTGTGCCGAGAAATCCACTTTCGTAAATTGATAAACAAAATAAGCTTTGATATAATAATAACTGGTTAATTGAGCTGGACACATTTGGTCCAGTTAACTAAATATAAGTCTTAAGTTAACCATGTTAGTTTGTGAAAACGTTTTTTGATGAGAAATCATTTTTATAAATTAAAGTCCTATATTCGAGGTCAAATCATTTCCAACACTTGTAAGTTATTTTTAACTATCCGAGTAGTCATAGTTTTTATCATTGGTAAAACTAAAGTATTTTCAAAGTTGTTAAAGTCTATTTTCTTTCTGGTTATTTGAACACTACTCTAATCCCTGTGAGACGACATGGTCTTACCTAAAAAGATTATACTACATACGTGGCTTATAATTTTACCCGTGTGTTTCCATTTAATTGTCCGGTATTTTCAGTCTTATAAATTTAAAGCTTCACATCAAGGCCTTAGCTTGTTGGGTTTGGAAACCAAAAACTAATGTTGTAGATCATGTTTCCAAACACACCAGTGCATCAATGAGATTTAAAATATTTGAATATATTGATGCACAAGGCAGATCCAAGTCAGTGATGGCTGGGGTCCCCAAATGATACTAATTTTCTTACCTTATGTGCAGGGCAATCCACAACAAGATTTAGAGGAAAAAGGTGTGATTGACAGTGGATGCTCAAGGAACATGACAGGGAACATGTCCTATCTTACTGACTTTGAATAAATTAATGGATGATATGTTGCCTTTGGAGGTAACCCCAAAGGAGGGGAAATCACAGGAAGAGGTACAATCAAAACTGGTAATTTTAGATTGAGAATGTTAATTTTGTAAGAAGAGTTAAATTTAACCTCTTTAGTGTCTCAAAATGTGAGCAAAAAGAATTGAAAGAAAGAAAAAACAGAAAGAGAGAAATGTGAGCAAAAAGAATTAAGAGAAAGCAAAAACAGAAAGAGAGAAATGTGAGCGAAAAGAATTGAGAGAAAGCAAAAACAGAAAGAGAGAAATGTGAGCAAAAAGTATTGAGAGAAAGCAAAAACAGATAGAGAGAATTGTGAGTAAAAAGAATTGAGAGAAATTAAAAATAGACAGAGAATTTTTGTGAGCCGAAATGTTAATTTGATGATGGTAAAACAGTTTATGAAATAGGGAAAAAAAAAAAATTGGAGATTAATGCTGGTAACACTCAAAAGTTAATGCTACTCAGGCATAACTTACTACACTGTGCTGGGTCACTACAGCGTTAAAAGTAAATGCTGCTAGGCATAACTTACAAACTGGCTCGTTGAATGAGTTAATACAGTCAGGCATAACATACTACTGCTGTTGAAAGTTAATGCTGCTAGGCAAAAACTTACTACTACTGTTGAAAGTAAATGCTGCTAGGCATCAACTTACAACTGCTAGTGAACGTTAATGTTGTTGAGGGTGTTTTCAAAAATACTTCGATCAAGGGTTTCAATCACTTATTTAATCGATTTCATTCAATCATATACTACAAAATCACAAACCCTAACTCAATTTCATCATTCATCATCAAAACCCATCACAATAACGACCCAAAGTTTGCTGATACTCATAATTTGGTTGTATTTTTGGAGAAACCCACTGAAAGTACTGGGTTTGAGGAGATAGTAGATTTTCAGAATGCAAACCCTATCAATTATGCTTTAACTATTAATCCTACAACATATACATCGTGCATTGAATAGTTCTGGTCTACTGTAAAGGTGAAAACTGTTAATGGAGAAGTACAATTGCAAGCCCTAGTGGATGGGAAGAAGATTGTCATCACTGAATCAACTATAAGAAGAGATCTTCAATTAGAAGATGCTGAAGGTATGGATTGTTTGCCAACTGCTACCATTTTTGAAGAACTGGCAAGAAATGTTAATACAAATAAACCGGTAACAAATGATTATCTCACGATCTTATCTCACGATTTTCCTAGATTAGCAGTAAGTTTTATTAATGACAAAACATAGTAACAAACATCATTCACCATCACTTACTGATCCAAGGCAATCTTACAATATTACACCTGATCTCTCAAGATTTTTCAAATCAAAATTCAGATTTGGTTATTGTAGGCCGGTGCCCTTGCTTTTGGCTACTGGTGCCCTTCTTCAATAGCAGCAGAAGAACCGGGCTACAGTAAAGTTTTTGGCTATAAATACCAAGCCATTTATCATATTTTCACACATCTTTCTCACCTACCCAACCATCCAAGCTCACATCACCGCTTGCCATCAACCTTGATCCCATAGAACTCTTGTTCTCCAGTCCACTAAATTCTCTTCAAGATTTCCTTAACTCTCTTGATGATTTCCTCCCAAATCAACATACAACACCTCCACCACCTCGACCATCTTTTTATATTATTAAACGAATGGCAAATGCACCTCCTCCTATTCCACCTATTGATTCAACCTTCCCCTCGCCAACTCCAAACTTAGAACCACCTATCCCACCATTTCCACCTCAATGTTTACCAAATCTACCTTTAATCGTCCCACCACTTCCGCCATTAGGACCTAACAATCCTTTTCCCATGCTCACCCATGAAATGTTTTGTGAACATTGCCAAAGAACTCAAGTCTTAGTTGACAATCTCTAAGGAGAAATGAGATTCATTCTCAACCACATTCTCGACCGCCTAAATGGTTTATTCTACTCAGCACAACATCTAATAATAAGACTTAAGAAGTAGAACAAAATAATAGATCCATTAGGAATCTTCGTTAAGAATCTCTTGTCTTATTGTAATGTCTTTTATGTTATCTTTAATAAAAATAATAGTTATGCTATATCAATTGTTATCTCATGATCATTCAAACTTATGTTCAAAATTCGTAGACTTTGACTTTTCATAAGTCAGCCGGTTATGTCCGACAACAAGCCGGTTCCATTGACAGAACAGAACCGGCTGGCCGGTACTACAGTGTGTTCTTCTATTTCTTGGACCTCTAACTTTTCTTTGTAGGTACTCACAAAGCAAGGGGGAGCCCCTCTCAGTATTTCTAACATATTTGTTTTGTAGCTACCTTAGCATTTTTTAAAGGGAGCTTTCCGTCTTGCCAATCTTTCCAATTTACATACAAAGCATTCCATCTTTTTGTTTCGACAAAAAGTGGGAGAAAGAACTAGTTTAAAATACATCTAAAAACCAGTAAATTCAATTTCTTCATTTAAACTAGTGTTTTGTCATCCACAAAAAGGGGAGTATTTTTAATGCAAATAAAAACCGTACAAATGATTATCTCACGATCTTATCTCACGATCTTATCTCACGATCTTCCTAGATTAGCAATAAGTTTTATTAATGACAAAACATAGTAAAAATATCATTCTCAAATCTCTTACTATCCCTAAAAACTTAATCTTGTAGAAAAACATAAAGTGTCACAAAAAAAAGTGTATGATTTTATACATAAAATGTTTTTTTACACTCTAGATTAATTACATCATTCATGACCTAATCAAATGCAGCAAATCAAGGGCAATCTTACAAGATTACACATGATCTCTTAATATTTTGCAAATCAAAATTCGGATTTGGTTACTGTAGGCTGGTGCCCTTGCTTTTGGCTGCCGGTGCCGTTCTTCAATAGCACTAGAAGAACCGGGCTACGAGGTAAAGATTTATGTGGCTAAAATACCAAGCCATTTAATCATGTCTTCACACATCATCCATCATCTAAATACTCTCTGAATATCATCATATCTCTCTCTCTATTTCTTGTATATCTTTCTTTAGTCTTGTGTAGGTAATTTCCTTCAAAGAAGAAATTTCAAAATACGCGTTCGAGACGACCAAGTCACAAGTACCTTGTGTTCGATCTCCATCACTCCTTCAAGATCATATTGCTGTAGTTTATAGCTGTGAATATCATTGTTAGTTGTATACCAAGTATAGTAGTGTTGATATTGATTCTATCGTGTGAAGAATCCGGTGATTATCTTTGTATGTACAAGAAGTGTAACCACGTTGTGAGGCTTCCTCTCCATGAAAGGAGATTGGTGACTAGTGTTTAACAAACTCTCGAGTAGGTGACTCGGGGAGTAAGTAGGGCAGGAAGGTGTCCTTGTTGCGAACCAACTAAATACTTTTGACCTGGATATCGCTTTCTATACTTCTCTCTTTACTTGCATTTTGATCACATAGATCATAATCAAATATCCAAATCCTAACCATTTCGCAAAAAGTTTTGAACAAATTTTAAAAGGCAATATAACCAAAGAAAACAATCTCCACCCCCCCCCCTTAGTTTTTCACAATTGGCATCAAGAGCTAGGTTACCAAAGTTTTTAAAATAAATTGTATTTTAAAACTTTAAACGATTATGGATTCGGAAAACTACAAATAAGGTCAATCTATGCAACGACCACCTCTATTCGAGGAAAATTGTTTTATATATTGGAAAAACCATCTTGAAACTTTATGTGAAATATCTATGGAAATGATATTATGGTGACAGTGGCAATAGCCTATGTTGACTAAACCTACCCTCAAAGGATAAAGAAGGAAAGAGAAGTAGTTACTCCATATGAAAAGCTTGAATGAAAATCAAAAGAAAATGCTTTCCAAATAATAATGAAGCAAAAAAGGTTTAAATACAATTCTTAAAACCCTAAAAAGGAAAATGGCAAGAATTGATCAATGTGTGACACGGCTCAAAATATTTGGGACTCTTTAATAACTACCCACCAAGCTAACAAACAAGTTAAAGATAATAAAATTTATCTTTTTGTACAAAATTATAAAGAGTTTACAATTACGGATGATGAAACCATTGATTGTGCCTTTTCTAGATTTAATATCATTATTACCTCTCTTAAAGCACTTGATGAATCTTTTTCGAGTCGTAGTCATGTTAGGAAATTCTTAAGAGCCTCCATCCAAATGGCGACCAAAGGTGACGGCGATAGAAGAATCAAAAGACTTATCAAAACTATCTCTAGATGAACTAGTTGGTAATCTCAAGGTCTATGAGGTAGTACTTGAGAAGGACTTGGAGATTGCAAAGAATAAGAAAGAAAAGTATAAATCTCTGGCCTTGAAAGCCAGACAAGTCTTGAGTGATGAAGATGCATCTTCCTCGGATAGCAATGATGAAGAATATGCAATGGCCGTAAAGGACTTCAAAAAATTCTTTAGAAGAAGAACAAGTTTGTCCGTCACGAAAACCCTACGACGACAAAAAGAACTTCCGTAAAGTTAAGGAGGACAAGCCTTAGACCGAAGATTTTCCAGTGCGGTGATCCAAATCATTTTATTAAGTGTGATTGTCCTAAAAAATTCTTTCGTCGTTCAAAAGGCCCTTTGTCGTCGAAAAGTAGGAGCGATCAGTGAGAATTACTCCAAAAAGGAAGAGATATGTCTAATTGTGCTCGACTCAACGAGTATTATCCGACACCACCTTTATAATAGTAAGATCATCACTAGATAATGAGTCTAGGGAAAATGAGTATGACAAACTTTGTCAAATTAGTCTTAGAATTATTAACAAGAACAAACACCTAAAGACCAAAAATGAATCACTAAAAAGGAATGTTAGCGAACTTAAAACCAAGATAGACATATTAGAGAAGGGTAAGGAAATAAGTAACAAATGTGATGCTTGTGACAAACTTAAAATGGAAATTGAGTCTCTAAAACTAAAACTAGCTAGTTTTGAAAATAGTAGTTCATCTTTGTGAAAAATGGTCGAAATGCAAAAACGTCAAAAGACAAGTGTGGATTAGGATACACAGAGGACATAGCTTCGTGTAGAAACAATAAAATAAAAATTTTGGGTTCCCAAATTTTCGAAAAGCCTACTGTAGAACCGGCATTGCCGGTTCCATTCCCAACAGAACCGGCCAGTTCATGTGAACAGCACCGACCATCTGATGGGACTGTAGAAAATGGGAAAGAACTAGGATCAAACATCGTAAAGAAAAATGACTTCGTCTTAATAACCAAAAAGTCTATTTTAGGAACACCAAAAAGTAACAAACAACCACCGATTCTAAAACTTAGTCAATGCCATGGAAAAAGTAGAATCTAAACGCCCCATAAAATGACTCATAGGAGACCTAGTACTTTGTACCCTAAGAGTGACTATCATCAAGTCGGTTGGAATTATGGAACTCAACAAGAGCAATCATTTCGACCACCTATGTACAATCAATGGAGTCCTTATCCTCCATTCCCTTATATAGGTCAACCAAACGGTATGCATAATTAACGGACCCATGAGATATTGGGGACCGAATGCTTGAGTTGTTCTATAAATATAGGTACGACAAAAAGTCAAACTTAAACAGGACGAATGGATCAAAGGCAGCGGTTGTTCGAGACACATGACGGGTAACAAGAAACTCTTCTCAACTTACAAAGAAATTGACGGAGGTAATGTATTGTTTGGTAGTAATACTAAAAGCAAGATCATCGATAAAGGTACGATTACTCATAACTCCCTCACTATTCATGATGTTAGTCACGAAGAAAACCTTAGCTTTAATCTTCTTAGTATTACTCAAATATGCGATAAAAAATGCCAAGTATTATTTAGCCAAACCGGTAGCAAAATACTCAAAGACGGCATAACCATAGGAAAAGGAATTCGGAAAAATGGCCTTTACATAATGAAAATGGGGAACTCACCAAAAGACACTCTTTGTTTAACCTCAATAGATGATACTTCGACCTTATGGCATCGAAGATTGGGTCACGCCAATATACGACTTATACAATCGCTATCATCTAAAGAGCTAGTTAGAAACTTACCAAAACTAAAATTTGAAAAACATTTGTGCGACGCTTGCAACGTCAAAAAACAAGTACATGAAAGCCATAAGGCTAAAAACATGGTTTCTACTTCTAAGTGTCTAGAACTTTTGTATATGGACTTGTTTGGACCATCGGCCGTTCAAAGTTACGGAGGAAACTTCTACACTTTGGTCATTGTCAACAACTATTCAAGATACACTTGGACAAGATTTTTAAAACATAAAAATGAGGCTTTTGATCATTTTGAAATTTTAAGTAAAAAGATTTAAGTCCAAAAGGGTTGCCCCATTATTTCAATCTGTACGGATCATGGTCGGGAATTTGATAATGAAGTACAATTGAATCACTACCTGGATTTCTGAGCTTAGTGCAATAATATATACTTAGACTTGGTGAATTTGTTTCCCTTGTCTACTTTACTTGTTTTGGACTTCGGAATACGTACTTAGTCCGCCATCACTTAAATCTTGTGGTCCACTAAACTGTTTAATTATATCAGTATTTCTTGACTTATTGAATCACTACCTGGATTTCTGAACCGATACTTTGAAATGTTGTAACGCTACTTTTTCTACTGAAATAGTACTTAAATTATTTCAACACTGCTTTTACTTAAACCTATGAATTCACCAACATTATTGTTGACGTTTTAGCATGTATTTTCTCAGGTTATTATTTTGCTAGCTGAGCATTGGGAGCATTTGAGTCGCGCGGATATGTTTTTGAAGGCTTAATAACTTGTATACCATTCGACAAACGTTTTAAACAAAATGTTTCTATTGCATTATAAATGGGATCCTTTGTAAACTCTGATTTTAATATATAGAATGTGAAATCTATTTAAACGTCTCTTTTGAGGTCGTTTTCTGTGACTTGTGCGTATGGACTATGAAGTAGCACCCCATTGTTATCATTCCACTGCTAACAGAATTTGGGGGTGTTACAGTGGAGAAATTCAAACTGGATGAAGATCCACAAGAGAAAGCCGTTGATCTTACACGTTATCGTGGAATAATTGGCACCCTTATGAATCTCATATCAAGTAGACCGGACCTTGTATTTGTTGTGTGCATGTGTGCCCGGTATTAGGCAAAGCCTACCGAAAAGCATTTACATGCGGTTAAGCGAATCTTTTAATACCTAAGAGGAACCATAAATACGGGTCTATGGTATTCGAAGGATTTTTGCATTGCTCTAACAACCTTTGCAGATGCTGACCATGCGGGTTGTCAAGATACCAAAAAAAGTACGTCTGGAAGTATGCAGCTGTTAGGTGATAGATTGGTGAGCTGGTCGTCAAAGAAATAGAAGAGCACCGCCATATCCAGTACAAAAGCTGAATACATTGCCTTGTCATGATGTTGTGCTCAAATACTTTGGATGCGATCACAATTAACTGACTATGGCCTTGTGTTCAATAAGATACCTCTGTACCGCGATAATAAAAGTGCCATTGCTTTATGTTGGAACAATCTCTAACACTTCTGATCCAAGCATATAGACATCAGACATCACTTTATCAAGGAGCAAGTGGAGAACGGGGTGGTTAAGCTGTATTTTGTCAGAGCAAAGTATGAACTGGCAGACATCTTAACCAAGCCTTTAGCACGAGAACGACTGGAATTTCTTATCAAAAAGCTTGGAATGCAAAGTATGTCTCTTGAGACTCTACAAAAACCGGCAGACGAAGAGGAAGAGTAATCGCGGTACTCTCTTCAAATATCCTGTATCATATGTATATAAGAAAATCAGAAAAACCCAAAAAGATTTTTCATTTTATATAAACTTTTCAAAAAGAAAATATAAAAATATAAAACCATAAAAAGAAAATACAAAATTAAAAAATTAAAAAATTAAAAAATATAAAAATATTGTGTTCATGACATGTCTTCTGAAAATCAATAACATTTACGGCCTTAAAAATGTCATTCAATAATGGTACGAGGTTGTAAATGAAGTTCGAGCAGAAGTTCAAATTGTTTTCAAAACATGTCATATGGCTTGCTATTATTTCAGATTGCAACCCGGTCTTCAATTTAAAGCCAGGTATTTCGTCAAAAAGAAAGACCTCACAACGGGAAATTAATTTTTCTCATGAATGAATTACTTCATATTCATTCAAAGGCTTGTGTTTACTTTGCAACACAACCCGTGCTATCTAATCAAATAGGTGTACGTGTCAGTGTATTTATTTATGTAAAACGAGAGAAATCGTGTTTTTATGGGTGTTGTTTTTCAAAAATAATTAAACATATCAGTTTCTCATCAGAAAAGATTTTAAAAGAATTTTCTATCGCTCAAACAATGTCTACAGTTCTTTAAATAAAAAACAGGACATTATTTGAGGAGGAGAAATAGTCAAATTCTTTCAAAAATGATCTTTCAAAAATTCATCTCGGAATAAAAGGAATAAAGGTTTTAACTATAACGGATCATCAATTAAAGGGGAGTCAATATCAGTTTTAACTCAAAAGGGCTTAAGATGTTATTGGTTTTAACTTTTAGGGACTAAAATGGCAAAATTTAGGACCTAGGATGTATAACTTTAGGGGCTTAATATGTCAATTCTATAACTAGCTTTAGAATTAGGAATAAGTTTAAAATGAAAACATAATAAGACATAAACTACAAGGACCATTTGTGTCAACTTGAAACATAAACCGGTGATACTCCCTTGGATAACACATTTCGCTCACACAACTTCATTTTCAAAATCCAAACACCCTCAAATACTCTCTAACACATTTTGCTCGATTCAAACTTGAAAATTCAAACTCATTTCAAGACTAAAGGTACACTCATATAGGTTCATTAACTCTTTAACATGTCTTTGGTAAAACGAATTAGATTAAAACTCTTTCTTTCACTCAAAACACATAAAAATTTGATTAGGTTCCTAAGAAAAAAAATATTGTAGTTTTCGTTAAAATAGTTGAGGGGTTTTGATCAATGGGGTGCGATTAAGATGTAGTTATAACATTTTTTGATATAGCTCAAGCATTTGTGAGATATGATGATTTTTGAAAGCTGAATAAAGCGAAACATGTGTAATTAGTGTGTTTAGTTGTGGGTTTGTGTGTATAAATAGGATTCTTATGCCTTTGGAAATAGTTTTTGGCCCTTAGGATCTCTCTTGCTTGGTATTGTAGCATCCTAGGATCGATAAACTCAATAAGTGGTATTTTGAATCTTTGTGAGATGTACTTCATGTGTTGGTTAACTGTTTCATGTCCGTAAGTGGTTGTTTTGAGCCTCCTAGATGCTTTTTAATGCATGACTAAAGTGTTTCTCCCTTAGAATTCTTGCGTGTGTAGGATTTTGACCTAAAATGTTGGTTAAATCTTGTGATTATTGCTTATGTGATAATATTACATGTATTGTGTAGTTAAGAATTGATTCCTGATGGCATATGGTTGTTAAAATTTGGTTTAGGATTTGATAATGTTCAAGCGGAACATGTTTGGCTTGAATGAAGCGAAACATGTTTTTCTTGTTAAACATGTTAGGTACATATTTCTTGCGAAACATGTATGTAACATATTCCAAGAGAAACATATTTTTATTTATTATGAGCGAAACATGTATGACACATTTCAAGAGAAACATGTTTTAACTATATCTTAGCGAAACATGTATCACACATACCAAGCGAAACATGACAGGTACACATTCCAAGCGAAATATGTCAGAATATAAAAGGAAACCCTGCCCAAATTTTTTAAATTTTTGGTGTAATACTTGATTATAGTGTCATATTTCATAGCTTACCATATTTGAATGTGCTTTTGTTACCCTCTAATTGAATGTGTGTCCTTGGAAACATCTTGTTGACTTTTTATGTTGACTTTGACAATTAACCTTAGTTGACTTATTCTAAGAGTGAATTAATGCTGTTGTTGAGGTAAATTTACGTGGGCTACTTGGGCTTGGTAAAAGTGACCTCAGCGGTAATGAGTATTGAGTTCAGCTTTGTTCCTAGCTGAAAATAAGAAAGAACACCATTAGCTCGCCCCGGGGTGTAAATCCGGGACCAACTTCGGCGTAAGAGTAAGTACAGTTATATGAGATAAATGCGGAGAATATAAAGTATGGTCCGGAGTAGGTGTTATATGTCCCGTCCTAGGGAAATGAACTCTCCCTTTATACTATTTAGGATTCGCTACAAGACATAACCGTGGGGCTCTCTCTTGGTACAACTTGTCGGCTACGTGTCATTCTAAGGACAATGGTCCTTCGTAAGGACTGTACCTTTGTCGGATTGTCCTTAGATACCGCTGCATTAGGACGGAGCTAATAACTCCGAACCTGATATGTCCTTCGACATACCAGCTTCTTCGGAGTTCTGGTGATGACTCTGGACCTAACATGTCATTCGACAAGTCAGCTTCTCCGAAGTGTTCATTTAGTTTTAGCCCGTGCTATTTTGGCAGGAGTATCTAAGCTATATTTCTTCTTCGGACATCCAGGGGAGTCTATACCTCATCATGTCCCCCCAGTCTAGTATCTGCCAAGCTAGCTTGTCAATGCTAGACTTAAATGTGGTCTGTGTCATTAATGTTCTGCACGTGGCTTGGCTTTTGTCCACACATTTTCTTTGCAACGTGTCATGTGATAACTTCCCATCCATCGTGTCTTTTCCTCTTTTCCCTATAAACAACAGCCTCTTTTTACTTTTCGCTTTACTCTTGCTATAGTAAAAAATACATATTGTTTCTGGAGCTATCATTTTTGCTTTCTGCCACTGCTTAATTTGCTCCGGATTCTTCCATTTCCTATGTACCTTTTTTTCTTTCCTTCTTACTTTTTCAATTATGGCTAAAAAAGATATGGATCTGTACCATTCCCGACTCACCCAGGATGACCTAAACGATCTGATCATTAGATATAAGATACCGCGTGACCTTCACCCTCGGCTACCCTCGGAGGAATTTGTGATATCTAAGCTTCCGATTGTATATGTGTATATTATGATTTGTATATGTGTATATTATGATTTGTGTCTTGCAGGTACGAATATTTAGTAAAAAGGACAAAAACAAAGCAAAACGGACAAAGCCAAACACGAGATTGGAAGAGTGCAAGAAATCGAAGCCAAATGCATATACATCTCTAAATGGGCTAACCCGTACCCATTTAATGGGTCGGGTCAACCCAATAAGAATGATACTATATAACCTAAGCCTTATACATAACTAAATCCAATCCATAAACTCTTATTATTAAACCTGGCCCAAATACAAGTCAAAAGCCCAAACTCAAAACCGGTCAAAGTCCAAGTCAAGTCTATAAACGAAATGGTCAGAATTACTGTATATCTCCTTTTCCCCTCCCCATTTCACTTTCACCTGCAACTTATAACCTAACGGGTAAATCCACCTCCTTACGCCCCTTGCTTCTAGAAGAACAATTCTGACACGTCTGACACTCAGGAGTCCACGCTGGCGATCCTAAATAATACTATTGGTTGTTAATGCGTGTTCATTATCCAAGGGTAGATTAGAAGTTGGTTTCTAATCAAGGGCCAGGATTGAAGATGAGGGTGCGTCTCAAAGGGCTAGAAGCTTCACCATCTCACTATAAATAGTGAGGCAAATCACACAAAGAGATCATCTAGTGTAGGAGTAGGAGTAGGAGTAGAGTAGTATAGCTTATTTTCAGCTTATTATCTTTTAGTTGTTGTATTTTACTTTTCAAAGCTTGTAATCGTTTAAATCATTAATAAAATTGAAGTTTCTTTTCAAATTGTGTCTTTTATTCATGTTTTACTTTTAAGCAAACTTGTTTTAAATGTGTTTTGAATTAACTTAAATAAGCTCATTGCCTTCTAAGCTATCACTTATTTAGTTAAGCTTGTTTTAAGCTTAACTGAATAAGCTCATCACTCAAATTACCTCATTGCCAGAAATGGATGGGCTTATGGCTTTCTTACCAGATTATCTCTGATAAGCTAGAGCTAGTTGATAAGCTCTAATGAGTATTTTTGTCCTTGTTTAAGCAGAGGACTAAGGTACACTTGCTTTTACTCTTTTTAAGCTTAATTAATGTTTTTGCTTATCATGTTGCTTATTTTAGCTTATTCATTGTTTAATTGTGCTTAATCTATCTTGCTTTAGCTTAATGTGTTCTAATCTCAGCTTAAAAAGAATTAGGATTTGATTTTTTTAAAGTTTCATTTAAAACTGCTTGAATAAGCAGTTAGTACTGCTATTAGAGTTAGCTTATTTCTAGGGCTTATTAATTATAGATTTGAGCTTATTTGTCTCCATCTAGCTTAGTTCTTAATTTGTTTTCACTGTTTAAAGCTTAATTTGTTCCGTCTTAACTTAAAAATAGCTTTTAATTTTTTAGCGGGGTGTTTGGCACAAGTAGTCTTAACATAGTTAAGACTGCTTGCATAGCTTTTTGGTTTCAAATTCAGTTTTAGTAAGCTCATTTAACTTCTAAATGTTAGTTTTCATAAGCTAAGGTTAAGTTTAGCTTAGTTTTCAAGTATGATTAATCAAAAGTCCAAATCTGCTAGTTCAAAATAAGGTCTTAACTGTTTGAATCTTAGAATGCTTAAGGTGTAGTTTTTTTAAGTTCAAATTATGGATGCTTATGCATTAATATGCATCTATTTGAAGTTTATAGTCTTTAGTGTAAATCCTTTTAGAATCTTAGATTAAATTCAGTTAGGTATTGATAGTGCTTATGCATTAATGTGCAATCACTTTCAAATTAGATTTTGTAGCTTATTTGTAGGTCTCAATAGCTTAAGTCTAGTTTATTTTTACTTATTGAGTCAAGGTAGTAAGTTGTCTTAAGTTTTTAGTCTTTCATTTTGCTTATTGAGTCTAATTTTTAAGCTTCAAATCTGCCATTTCAATTTCAAAAAGCCAAAAATAGTGTAGTTTGCCCTACTTTTTAAGTCCTTCTCTTAGCTTAATTTCTTTGTTAATTTTCTCAAGTCTTGCTTATTTGAGTCATTAGGGTTTAAGTTTTTATCTGTTTTCAAGTTTAGCTTATTCCAAGTGCTTATTAGTAAAATAGCTTAGCTTAAAATTTCAAAAAAGTCCTTTAAAACTGTTTATAAGCCCAACTGTCTTAATGCATTTGGTAGTTTGTTAGCTTATTTTGGTTGCTTATTTTTAATCCCTAGTGCTAAATAGGTTAAGGTCTTTATCTGTTTTTAGTTTGCAGCTTATCCTTAGTGCTTAATTGTCTTAAAACTTAGCTTGAAATTTGTCATTTGTCTTTTTGAGTCTGTCTTAAGTTTGCTGTTTAAATGAGTTTTGAGTCTTTTCAACTTATTTTAGTTGCTTATTTTAAGTCATTAAAGCTCATTAGGTTTAGGGTTTAGTCTATTTTTAGCTTATTTAGTTTCTATTAGCTTGTTGAGTCAAAAAGCCCTAACAGTTTTAAGCCTAAATGTTTCTAAGTTATGAGTTAATTATTTGTTTTAGATAAGCTTTTCTAGCTTATTTTCAAGTTTTGTCAAAAAGCTCTTTATTAAAGTTTGTCATTTAAGCTTAATCTTTAGCTTTTTCAAAAGAAAAAAATGTTTTATAAAAAAGAGTGGCCACAGGTTTCGAACTTGTGACCTCTCCTTCACACACATAACACCCTTACCACTGCGCCCTGGGGTCTTTTTCATAAGACCCCTACACCATCAATTGTTTATACCAGTTTTAGTGTAAAGCTTATTTTGCTTATTTACATATTAAACTAGCTTATCCTTTTTAGCTTATTTTTCAGTTTTATTTTTCATAGATTTTATATAAGTCAAAGTATTTTTCATAAATTTTCCAGATTTTTAGTAATTAGTTTTCTATTTTTAATATTTTATTTAGATTAAATCTGTTTTTAATTAATAAAAAATAAAATAAAAATCAAAAAAATATAATTTCTTTTTTCTAAAATTATTTTAATTCATTTAAGATTTATAAATTTGCATTTTGAGTTACCTTTTATTTCTAGTTTATTTACCGTTAAGTGTTTAATTGTCGTTTGAATTTAAGTTGCCTTTTATTTCTAGTTTAGCGTGCCTTTATTTACTTTTCATTTGCGTTATTAGAATTAGAAACCAAATCCAAATATTTTATGATAATCAAGCCTGATTCTCGACATAAACGTGAATTTCCATTCACCGAGGAGAACGATACCCGTGTTGATTACTTATTATTCTTTCCTAAGAGTAATTTGTATGATATTTAGCTTTCGTATTTAATATGTATTATATATATATATATATATATATATATATA
>BQNB010065979.1:15302-34745 GCA_026074375.1 Tanacetum coccineum | reverse complement strand
ACCTTTACCATTAGTAAAAGTTGATTTTGTAGTTGTCTTTAGTAAGGAGTCTCATAGGAATGTTTCTTTTGTTGGGGCTACTAGATCTACTGCAACTGCTTTTGTAACAAAAACTTTTGATAGTAAAAGGAGGTTTAATAATAATAACAACTTTAACAAAGCATCAAGCTCAAACTATAACTCTAATAATAGAGGACCAGATCCTAAAATGAAATATGCTAATTGTAATAATATTAGGTATATTGTTGATAGATGCTTTGAGCTTGTTAGTTATCTTGCAGGATTTGTTAAAAGGAACTCTAATGCTTCTACTAGACCTGCTACTAGTAATAATGCTTATGTTGGTGTTCATTCTAACAATAATTCTACTGATAATAGACCTAGCAATTCTCTTGTCTCTCTTTCTAATAAACTACTTGCTAGGCTTATTAGTCTTTTTAAGGATAATGGTGTTTCTTCTACCAATGCCAATATGACAGATAAATGTTTTAAAGTAATTTTCTTAATGGATGTGTCAAATTCAATATGAATTTTAAAAGACATTTCAATGGAAACACAAATTTTTAAATTGGAAATATCAGTTTGGGATAGGTTGTTGATTATGGAGAAAACTAACATATGATTGTATCTATAATTGTTTTAGTAAATGTTGTGGATATTTCTAATCTTGGTCTTACTATTGGGCATCCTAATGGAACATAATATTTAATTACTAAAATTAAGGGTTTGAATATTAATAATGACATCACTTTATATGATGTTCTTGTTGTTCGAGAATATACTATTAGTCCCTTTTCTGTTCACAAGGTTGCTAGAGATAGTAAGTTGTTTGTTTGATTTGATGAAACCAAATGTTATATCCAGGATTTAAAGGCAAACACGACTGTGGTGATTCTTGTTTGATGTTGATTATGCATGTAGAATGTGTCTAATAAGTGCATTACTTCTTGTTATGTATCTAAATATTTATGGCATTAAAGACTTGGTCATCTTGCTTATCAAGTATTGGATGTTCTAAAATCTGCTCTTAATCTTTATACTCAATCTAATTCTAATCATCTTTGTGATACTTGCAATAAAACTAAACAAACTAGAAAACCATTTCTATTAAGTGATCATAAATATACTAAAATTAGACAATTGATGCACTTAGATGTTTAGGGACCTTATAAAGTTACTAGCATATATGGTTTTAAATACTTCTTGACTATTGTTTATGATTATTCTAGAGCTGTGTGAGTTTACTTGCTTAAAAGGAAAGATGAGGTCTATGATTCCATTATCAGTTTTGTTCAAATGTTAACAAATCAATTTGAAACTAATGTTAAAGTTTTCAAAAGTGGTAATCGTACATAATTTGTTAACAACATATCACAAAAACAAATTAATGAAAAAGGAATTTTACATCAAACATCATATGTTTATACTCCTCAACAAAATGGAATTGCAGGAAAGAAACATACTCATCTTCTTAATTTGGCTAAATCCCTTATGTTTCAGGGAGAATTACCTCTTTTTATTTGGTATGAATGCATTTGGAGTGTCATGCATCTTATTAACAGGATTCATTATTTTGTATTATCTAGCAAGTATCCTTATTATTTTGTGTATGGGCATGACCCTTCACTTTCTCACTTTGAGGTTTTTGGTTTGTTATGCTACTATTCTTAATAATCAAAATAAGTTTAGTAGCAGGTAAAAAGTGTGTCTTTATTGGTTACGAGGCATTCAGACCCGTGCGTTGCACCGGGCTTGTTTTTTAAGAAAAATTTAACTTTTACTTATGTCACGTAGTGTATAATTTGATCCCCGTGCGATGCACATAGGTTGTGCCTAAGTGTTCATTACGTAATGTTAGTGCATATTGTCAAGGTGTAACTATAATGGTGCATGTAAGTGAAACGTACCGCTTAATGTTTAGCTAAATAGTTATAGAATAAGTTGAGTTAAAGGAAGGGCCAACATACACGACTCTTTCAAAATAAGGTTTATCTAAAAATGACATTCTGCAAAACTCAAAGATAGAACAATAATACTTATGTAATTTCTTAAACTGTGTGTTCATTATTTAATGCTTATTTTCGATCGTGGTTATTGGATATAATTGATTCAAGGAAATGGTGTGAGTAACAAAGTGTGATGCAAATAGGTTGCACCAAATTATACACTAAACCTGTTAGTTCAGATGCCATATTCTTACTACACACTGTTTTAAACAGAAAAAATATAAGATTTATGGTTTAAATACCGATAAATTTCTTTTTCGGGTAAATCGGTTCGACCCGAACCAAACTTAGCCAAAATATTCAACCCCATACCTTACCTTATTTAGTATTCGGGTTATTTGTGTCAACCCAATTAACCCGAATAAAATGTTAGATCTGGCTAACCCAGTCTAAATATGCTTATTCGGGTTTGGTTCCAGGCCTCCCTAAACATGGGTCAAAAGCTCATCTATAAATGTTAATATGTGAATTTTGGTATACGAAAGTAAACTATTAGTTTTTTTAAACCAAAGTAAATTGATTGAATACTATCAAAGCATAAACTTATTAAAAAAACAAGGAAGGCTTATCACAAAAAGAATGATATATCATCCCTGCAACTAACACAACTTTAGACTGTTATGATGATTCATGTATCTATTTTTAAAAAAAGGGGAAAAATGGGAAAAAAAAATTGCCCTAAATTCAAATGAAGCAGTGGGGGGGCAAATTTCTATTTTATGAATAACCATCAAGTATTGGGTCTATTATCTACTCTCAGCTAAATAACTGTATTGGCATGGCCGTAGCATGGATTCACAATGCCATAAATACAAAATCATCAACATGGAATTAAAACCATATGTAAACAAATATTGTTTATATCTTTAGGTTTTGCATATAAGATATCATACACAACATATTAACAAACATAAGAATCTAATAAGGAATTAAGAAGTTGCTAATTATAGAAAAGTGGGTCTCATATCAGATAAATATGTTTTTTATTGCACATGTTAAAATAGAAGTGGGAGGCCATGGGCTTATGACATGACTGTCGTTGCCTTACACGAGCCACACAGTTGTGAGTTCCCACACCCCCAAAACCTGCATGAGTATACATAATTCAATTAAAGCATCGTCAAGCATATGTGTATACAAAGTAAGAGCCTTACCGAAGATGAATGTTTAATATGTTGCAAAATCAGCTAATGAAAATCTTTAAGCCATTGTTAATGATCATCATAAGTGAACCTATTATTCCTGATGACAAACAGCCCAATCAAATCGATTAGGCGGAAAATACTAAGTAGATGCTCAGGATCAACTAACGCTTCCTACAAACTAATAACTCAAGAACCACTCATATTTTATATGACTTGTATAAGAAATTGAAACACGTAACATAATCTCATTGCATGAGAAATCCAATCAATACTTACGGGTATCATAATTTTGATGGTCATTGAACCTCGATTAATTTTGTAGATAGATATTTTAGTATAGTTTATCAACTATTATTACATATCAAGATTTGACATATGTTCTTTTTTGGAACGTGTTTATAATAATAATATCTTTATTGTCATAGCAAACATAATGCAGATACAAAAAACTGGAAAAGAGTAGCAGTTGTGATACCTTGTCTTCTGAAAAATTTCACAAACCATTCCCGAGGAGACACCTTGTGTTATCCCAATATATTTCCATCACAATATAGATATACACGAAATACCTTATATCTGAGAGAGAGAGAGAGAGAGAGAGAGAGAGAGAGAGAGAGAGAGAGAGAGAGAGAGAGAGAGAGAGAGAGAGAAGTTTAGGGAGAGAAAGTAGAGAGAAAGAAGAGAGGATAGAAGGAAGTACTATGTGAATAAAATGGCAACCAATACCTTTTACCACATGAGGTGAAGGGGTATTTATCGTCCATAGCCATAAGAGACGTATAGGCTTGCTTACTTGGGTCTAGCTTCACTTAAAGTGGTATAACAGCCTAAAACACGAACAATATTATATTACAATCTAAGCCCGTTAAACCTAACTAGCCTATTACAAACTAAGACTAATAATGGCTTAAGATGACCGAAAGCATTCTTGTTCGACTTAATAAAGTTAAGGCTAACAATCTCCCCCAATGTTAAGGTGGTCTTGATTTGACTTTATCACCCCGATGTTGAAGTTATCTTGATTTGACTTTGTGCTTTGCCTTCTTCGGTCTTGTCTTTGTCTTTTCTTGTTTGTAATGGCTTTGTTCTTTCATGATTTGTGATCTTGATCTTGAGCCTTCGACTTTTGACTTTGAGTGCTCGAGATCCTACATCATCTCCTTTTCTTAAATCAACTTGATTTAACTTTCTTGATGAACTTGTGCTTTTGACCGACATACTCATATTTGTCTTGAAAGCTCCCAATCTCCTCTTCTTCATCAGGCTAACAATCTCCCTTATCTTGTTTGACTTTAAAGATCTTTGATTACACTAAGGAAATTCATGACTCTCAGAGTTTTAGAAGAGTATTATGACATGAACTTGAGCTTTCTAACCGATAACATTCTTGTTAAGTAGCGATTGTCATAATGCTGAATGTTTGAACTTAAAAGCTTGAGCATGAGCTTGTGGTAATGAATATGACTCTGCTGGAATGTAGCTGCAACACCGATGTTTGTACCTGCATTTGAATGTTAGTAATAAACAATAGATATACATGAAATGTCTTTGTCATTCGTTGATTTTAGGTTAAGATAACCATCGGTTCCCCGTTTTATAGTATAAATACTATACCTGTGATCAGGTAGATTCAAAGAATATCCTTGATAAGGTTTCCAACTCAAAGCGTAGGATCTTCTAACACAGGTGTATTAGATTCACCATGCTTGCTTGTTCTTATTACCAGAACGTCTCAAAGCAGACAACACGATAAGAGTGAATTAGAGAGTTACTATTTTTCTGATTAAGTCATAATTCATTTACTGGACCAAATTGATATCCAATTATCACAAGCTTGATTCATATAGAATCTTTCAAGTCACCTACCGCAGTGCTATTTGATGATGACACTGGAAGGATTTCCATTAATCACTGTGAAATTAAAGAGTATCACTCTAAATGTTCTGGCAAGATCACAAGGATACTGCGTAGGACTCTTGTTACAACTTGTGAACTTTTTGGTGTTCAGCAAGTGTATATTAACATTGTGTCCTAATGAGATTTATAAGTTGATATCTCTTAGCTCTAGACTTGATTTGTGCACTTTGGTTTTAGATATCGGAGGCTGGAGCTAACTTCCACCTGTTCAATATCAACAATCTTAGAGTGAGAAAGTCAATAGATAACGTGTGTATATCCGTGACAAATGAGACAAGTCTCTTTTGAGAGAAACTCGAATGGCTAAGAAGGGTTGTGTATCGCATCACTGGTTCCATGATGTTTGTCTTCAATATCAACAGTCATCTTGTGATTTTGACAGATTATGTATTGACCCGGTTTCTGCCTAAGTTGTGTGGAGGGATTCTTTCTTTTCACCCTTTATCTTTACATATCTTTTTCATTCTTCAACCCCTTTAATTTTTACCAATACGTCATTACTATCACATTGTTGTGATTGTTCCGTTGATAACTCATGTCTTAGTCTATATTTTTCCCTTATTCTCATTCATCTCCAATCATACCTAAGGACTTCTAATCTAACTATAAAATGTATATGGGTAGATCCCTACAGTTCTGGTTGGATCATCAGACTTACACCTAACCCTAACCACCTTATGACTTCATTGACGTCGTGAGTTAATTGGTTGTTTGGTATAGAGATTGTAACCATAAAACCTTGAAAATCAATCAAAGTGTTTGATATAAATCAAGACGTTTTTAACACTTTGAGAGTTTTACTTTTCGAAATACTCCCCCTACACATGTGCATTGATATTCAAAATGATTTTGCACATGTGGGTAGAAGTTATGCACATAGAGTCTTAAAGATCACATTCTTCAAGATCACATTTTAATCACATTTTCTCCCCATATTTAAAATATTAAATCTCTTAGTATTTAAAATACCAATTGATTAAAATTTGAGACATGAAAAGTTTCCTAGGAGAAAAATGTTATCACAAATTTGCATGAATTAGTAAACTTTTGCTGATTGCCCCCCTTCAATAATATATGCGAGTTACCATAGAATTAAAAATTTGACTGATGTGTCATCGTGTAGGTATTATTTATGTATCACGTTTTACTATTTATTTTATGTCGACTATACCTAAAACAACACTTTCACGGGCAGTGTACCCAATCAGATGTAGCTTTGTTGGTAAGTAGGGTGTCGATCACTAAGAGTGGAAGTTAACTCTTAATTCTACTGGTATTTTATTTACCTAGGTTTAGTACTAATCTAACCTAATTATTCTAATTAAACCTAAAATAACACAAAGGGGGGTTTTCAGCCTGAGAGATTGGCACGAGTTTAGTTCTAATTATCCTAAAGTGAGGACAAATAACGCACACAGGTGATTAACAAATGATAGGGAAGAGGTCAAATCTTAGGGAAACGTATTAGCCAGTTTAATATAATAATATGCCTTGATTGTCTATTCGTGCAATGATTGTATTAATTCGTTAGTGGTATATCATTCCAAAGTTAGGTGGATCTTCTCCCTAGACTCGAGGTTTGTCGCTAGTTAATCCTGTAACAATTAACCTAAACCTGCATAAAGCTCACACCGTTGACTATAATCTATCTAGGAAACTATATTAGTGGTTATATTGAATCCTAGCTCATGAAGGCTTTACCAACTTATTGCTTAATGGAAATTCATATACTAGTAGTCCACACCCACTTAACTACCTATGAAAACATGACGTTATGTGTCATCCTAAGTCACCGGCTTAGTCTACCTATCCACTTAACCATAGATCAAAACATGGCTTTCTATTGGTGATCCTATTATTCTAGCTATATGAATAAGCGTTATATGTTTCTATCTCGGACTCTTAGCATATGCCCAAACAACACCGAAGTTGCAACACATTAAATATGTAGGACTAGACCCAGTTGAATGATAGGGAAAACACATAATTAAGCACATAAACGGGGTATGAAGTAATAAACATAATCAACATGCAACGAATAAAGAACAATCGATATAAAGACAAATCAAAACATTATATTATCATAAACATGGCTAATACCTAAAGGTATTAGCCGATAGTCATCGTAACAATACACGAAATCATAGATGAACGATTGAACATAATGCTAACCGAACGCGTATAGTGGAGTGTAGAGATTACAAGAGTTTTCCCATCAATTAGAACACTTTATAGGACCTTTACGGCTTCATAGATCTTTTAAAAATTGGACTTGGTGGTAAAAAGCATATCTAAAATCGTATTTAGGTTTTGGTATTTATAGACTCTGAAAATTGGTCGATACGGCGTATTGTAACTCAATACGGCGTATCAGGGTTGCATGGCGTGGGCTCCAAGAATAAAATATTCCAGAATTTTCATGAGCTGGTATGGATACGACGTATCCGACCTAATAGATACGGCATATCGAGCACCTCCGGTACGGTGTATTGTACATCTTGGGTACGGCGTATTGGGCTACTCCGGTACGGTGTTTTGTACATCTTGGGTACGGTGTATCAAGCTTCTTGGGTACGGAGTATTGGCTGAAAGTGTGCTTTTCTTGATATTTGACCAAAGTATAATATACGACGTATATACTAATGTGGATACGGCGCATTCTTCAAAGTCAAGCAATGATCAACGTAAAATTAAACGTAACAAGTAAATTTGTAGTATATTTCTCATTTCAACAACAATACATCATTAAGGTATGAATAAATAAATGGCTTAATGCATTTTTGATCAAAGGAAATTCTTTTATTCAACCCTCACATTTTATAAAAATACTGTAAACATTTTTTTTTTTTTTTATAAACATTTCAAACATGTTCTACAATTAAAAGAAATATTTTATTCAAAATAAACATTTTGAAATTCAAATTTTTGGACCTAAAACGGCTAGAAAAGTTCCATAAAATCCCCCCTATACAAAAGATAAATTGGGGAAGCCTTAGTCTTAGGCAGCCCCCTTAAATACACGGCCGGTCCCCTTAAAATTAAGGGGACCGCCCACCTATTTAAGGGGACCGCCCCTAGGTGAGATGCTCCCTAGTTTTGTCCTATAAAACTAGACTTTTCCCCACAAATTTTCTTACCTTTTGCACCTCATTCTTTCATGCTCAAAACAACCCACTTATCCTCCTTTAAAATTCCTTTGTATCATTTAATCTTAAAGTTTTGTTTTCCATGTGATCCAAGCTCCAATTCCCTCAATGTGTATAGAGAAGACTACTTTATCATCAAGTGAAGAAGTTTTATACCTTAGTGTGCATAGAAATCTTGTTACATCAATATTACCATACTTGTAAATCATGTCGTATACCTTGTTTTTGTGGTAGTGGTAGATCTTGGCATCTTTGTAGGTATAGTTAGATCACGGTTGATCTTCCCAAGTAGTGTTAGATAGTTGTGATATAAAATAGTGTGTGAAGTGAAGTTTTGAAGTGTGAAGAGTTGTGAGTTTGTGAAGAAGTTGTGAATTTGTGAAGTTGTGAAGTTGTGAACGAAGTAGTAAAGTAGTGTTGTGATAGATTGGTTTTAGCCAAAGATTAGAACTCGACCCATTAGCTTTGTGTCGTAAATCGGTGTAAGCAACGTTGTGTATGGTTTTCTCCACCATAATGGAGCTTGTTGACATAGTGAAGAAAACTCTCGAGTTAGGTGCTCGGGGAGTGGAGTAGGGCGAAGAGGTGCTTCATTACTGAATCACTATAAATCCTTGCGTAGTGGTTTAATTGTTCTTACTCTTATCTATTGTCTTACATTATTTTCTCATACTATCATATCAATTGTCTAGATAAGCATATTGTTCATATTGTGCAAGTATTGAATTCACATAAATTCGAATCTAGAATTTTTTACAAACACTTTAAACCTTAAGCTAAAAAGCGGTAAACTATTCAACCCCCCTTCTAGTTTTCCTCAATTGGTATCAAGAGCCATGTTAAAACAAGATTTTTAAAATAAATTGTATTTTAAAACTTGAATCGATCTATGGAGTCGGAAAAATATACACTTAATACATAATTTTCAACAAGCTTAGACAAATTTTGTATTAATAAGGGAGTGTTTGGTTCATGGTCTTGATGTTGAAATATATAACTAATATATATTCTTCGACATCCTAGATTAAGTCAAAAATAAATTAAGGAACATAAGGATCACTTCTTAGGTTTTTATTTTTAAAGTCGAAGTAATCCTTGTCCCACATTTGTCACTTTTCAAAACTTTATTTTCCTTCTTATATTTTTTTGTAACATTTTATGTTGTTGATAACTTGTTTAGGTGACAAAATGCCGAAAGCTACTACCACCGATATATCTCTCACCAAATCCTACATCCCAAAAGTATCCAAAATTCCTGGCATCTCACCTACCATTGCCCAATTCTACAAACCTATTGAAAACCGCAACATTCACGAAGGTCGTGTTGTTGATCAAGCTTACTACAAATCCAACAACATCGAGCGTCTCTTTACTAACATTCGTTTCAATTGTCTTTTTCAAATCAACGAACCGATTGTTCCAAGATTTATTCTAGACTTCTATAGCCAAGTCACGGTAAAAAACCGAATGGAAAAGGATACCTTGTTATCTCCTTTATGATTCAACGCGAATTAATAACTCTTACTCTCGCTCAATTCAGTCAAATTCTCAAAATTCCATACAATGGTCAAGCAGTTTTTACAAACGAATGGAATCTTGCATCTCTTGAGTATTCTCGAGAAACCGAGGGACCATATTGCACCGATTTCTGATCCGACGACATTGTCGACTTTCTTGAATTGGAACGTGTCATAGTAGACTCCTACCATTTTAAAAGTCAATGGTCTTTCCAATTCTAATCCAAATTCTCAACCAAAGGAATTAAGCCACCGACATGAAGCAATGGGAAGAGCTCATTAGAGAAAATATGTTCAGACTAGGAGGACATCTGGATCATCTTCCCGCTTGTCTTGCTCACATGTTGTATTGTGTTGTTACCGAAGAATAATACACTCTTGCTTATTTATTTGTCAAAAGAATCCAATGTGCTAGAAATACTCCAACCGCAAATCTTCCGTATGGCATGTTTCTAACTCGTCTTTATCGAAACGTCATGGAAATGTATTCTCATCTTGACAATGGCATCTATGACATTGTTGATCGAGTCATGTGTCCTCTTGCTCTTGAACAAACTTGACGACCTCGAAGTGATCGTGGCAAGGCACGCCATTCCGTCTCTTCTTCATCATCTCATCAACATGATGATGATGATGATGTCAAAACTTCTCGTGCAAGTACTCTATCTTCTACCACCTATCTTAACTCTCTTGATCCTCTCAACTACCAAAACTATCAAATGCCTTCCGCCTCTGAACGAACCGATGAAACCCTCTTTGAACGACAAACCGTCTTGCTCAACCAAACGCAACAAATACATAAGGAGATGCGCGGAGGTTTCAAATCATTTGGAAAGTCACTAAAAGGAGTGTTTAGTAAGAAGAAGAAATGAAGATATAGGATTGAAGTGAGCTAGATGGCTAAGTGTAGTTTAAGACAATTTTTAACTTCATTATGTGTATGCTTTTAACAACTTGTGTGGTGATCATCCGATGAATTCGGAAAGACATATATGTTGGATATTTTAGGTACTTGTTTGCTATGATGACTTAAACATTTGGTTGTTTTATTAAATCAACTAGTTGTGCCACTTGTGTTTCATAATTTAATATGTTTATTACATGTTATATGATTAAATATGCTCATAAAACTCAATAGGGCTTGCTGCAAATAAACCACTAAAACAGAAATACTCTCACAAAAATCTGAGAAAAATCGTATTTCTATGAAAAAGGGACCAACAGAGGGCGGCCCCCATAATTCATAACGGGCGGCCCCCATAATTTTAAGGGGACCGCCCTAGTATTTCATGGGTAAAATATTATTTTTCCTGCTTTTTGACCCTCTTTTACCTAGTCTCAGCTATCTTTGCCCAGAATGCTCGAACACAACTTGGAATAACTTAAACTAGTTCAAACTCATTCCATTTTCAAACTATTCCCTTCCCATAAATCCTTAAAAACATTACTAATATTTTTTCACATCTTTACGTTTTGATAATCACAAAATATAAAAAACGTTCACGTAAATTATATGTAATCAGTAATTGGGTAGTAAATTCTCATTTCAACAAATACATCACTTAAAGGTATGAATAAATAAATGCTTAATGCAAAATAAATGCTTAATGCATTTTATGATCAAAGGAAATTTTTATTCAACCTCACACTTTTATAAAATGTTGTAAACATTTTATAAACATTACAAAACATTTTCTACAATTAAAAGAAATGTTTTATTCAAAATAAACATTTTGAAATTCAAATTTTCAGACCTAAAACGGCTAGAAAAGTTCCAGAAAATCCCCCCTACACAAAAGACAAACTGGGGAAGCCCTAGTCTTGGGCGGCCCCCTTAAATACATGGCCGGCCCCCTTAAAATTAAGGGGACCACCCACCTATTTAAGGGGACCGCCCCTAGGTAGACGCTCCCCCAGTTTGTCCTATAAATACTGGACTTTTCCCCATAATTTTCTTACCTTTTGCACTCATTCTTTCTGCTCAAAACAGCCCACATATCCTCTCTAAAATCCTTTGATCATTTAATCATAAAGCTTTGTTTCTAAGTGATCCAAGCTTAATTCCTCAAGTGCAAGAGAAGAATACTTTCATCATCAAGTGAAGAAGTATTATACCTTAGTGTGCATAGCAATCTTGTTGCATCCATATCACATACTTGTAAATCATTTGTATATCTTGTATTTGTGTGTAGTAGTTAGATCTTGGCAATCTTTGTAAGTATAGTTAGATCGTGGTGATCTTACCAAGTAGTGTTAGATAGTTGTGATATAAATAGTGTGGTGAAGTGAAGTCTTGAAGTTGTGAAGAAGTTGTGAAGTTGTGAAGTTGTGAAGAAGTTGTGAAGTTGTGAAGAAGTTGTGAAGTTGTGAAGAAGTTGTGAAGTTGTGAAGAAGTTGTGAAGTTGTGAACAAGTAGTGAAGTCGTGTTGTGATAGATTGGTTCTAGCTAAGATTAGAACTCGACATTTAGCTTTGTGTCGTAAATCGGTGTAAGCAACGTTGTGTACGGTTTTCTCCGCCATAAGGGAGTTTGTTGACATAGTGAAGAAAACTCTCGAGTTAGGTGCTCGGGGAGTGGAGTAGGGCGAAGAGGTGCTTCGTTACCGAACCACTATAAATCCTCGCGTTGTGGTTTGATTGTTCTTACTCTTATCTCTTGTCTTACATTATTTCCTCATACTATCATATCAATTGTCTAGATAAGCATATTGTTCATATTGTGCAAGTATTGAATTCACATAAATTCGAATCTAGAATTTTTACAAACACTTTAAAACCTTAAGTTAAAAAGCGGTAAACTATTCAACCCCCCTTCTAGTTTTCCTCAGTTTGCTTTTCTTGATATTTGACCAAAGTATAATATACGACTCATATATTAATGTGG
Organism: Tanacetum coccineum; assembly: GCA_026074375.1. Lineage (NCBI taxonomy): Eukaryota > Viridiplantae > Streptophyta > Magnoliopsida > Asterales > Asteraceae > Tanacetum > Tanacetum coccineum. The sequence continues at coordinate 22,130 of BQNB010065979.1, read as the reverse complement.
ATACGACGTATTCTTCAAAGTCAGGCAATGATCTTTTGATTCGTCAAAGTCTTAGATAAGTCATATAGGTCTAGAATAATACGGCGTATTTGATGTCAGATCAATAGACTTTCTCAAACTCTTCATTTATGCTCCAAAATGCGTGCCTTTTAGCATAACTTCACCAAGTACTCTATAATTACTGCAATTCTCAAATACAAATGATTAAGCAACAATTCTTTGTAATAATTGTATAAAATAGGTTAATTACATGGGATAAATGATGCTATAAAATAGATGTTATTTGATGTCATCAAATATCTCCCACTTGAATCCTACTTGTCCTCAAGTAGCCATTAGAAGTTTATAAAAATGTATCCCTAAGGATATTTTTGTTATGCATTTATTTGAATTTATTACAAGTACTCACAACCAAACACCTCTCGAATATAGGAAGATAGAAAACACTCAAAATCACTCAAATAATCTATGTGGTAAATACATGTAATCTTAATTTGCTCAATTGCCATCAGACGTGATGAGTATTCTATCATATGCGTGGCAAGGATACACATATCCACAGCTAAAAGATAAGGGAGTAACATAGTTTATAAAGGTAAATATGGGTTTATATGAGAAGGCTTAGGGTTGATTACTCTAACTAATCTTTTCGATACCAATTTCTAGGAGGGCGGACATAAGACCAACACATTACCACACGTAATGACGGGATTAGACATCATGCGGACTGCTCACTCCCACCTTAATATGCTAAAGAGTAGGACTAGTAGAGTAATTAGGGTATGGATTCTTCTAACTTTACACCATTGTAATAAAACCAACAAGGCAGGTGAGGACATGCATACATGCGTGTAACGACGGTAATAGACATGCACGCTCATCAATCCTTATTTGCGTAAACCTTGGTTAAGGATATAATAGGGATAAAAAATTGTTGTTAAATAAAAGTTACAAAATAAATAGATTAAGTCTAAAATTACAGTTGCTTGACACTTTTCCTTGACGTACATGATTAAGACACAACTTTTTACAAACGTCTTGCTAATATAGATCACAAACATACAACCTATGTTGGCATTCTAGTAACGGTCAAACTTCCAATCATCTCATCTTTTACATACTTTACAAGGCAAGTGGCGATATCTTCCACTTTATACAATACTCTACATCGTCGATTTGTATCAACGAATAATCGATCCTTCGTGTAATTCCTTCGGTAGTTGCAAAACGATTATCTTCAAACTTTCCTTCTCTTTTTTTGTTGCAATTTTTCTAATTTTTTTGATTTTTTTTGCTAACACTATACTACGAAACTCGGTGTAGTTTCACCATCTTCACGATCATAATAATTCCGGATAATTCCTTCGATAATTCTTCGTTCTTCGGACGTACCATTAATTGCGATGGTAGTAAAAATACATGAGTTTTGACTATAATATACATTCCTATTTGCAATGTGCAAATTTCTTCCAACCGTACCAAAATAGACACAAGACTCAGGAAATACAAACTTTACACTTTAAGCAACTAGCAACTGTAAAATAAACTTAATCTAACAGGGTAGGCTAAGGTGTAAAGGTGTAACAAAACAAATAATTAGTGTAGTTCCTAAAGGATTGGCTCTACGGGTTGTTCTAGGGGTATCTTACTCTTAAAATGAGAGTAAACAAAGGGTTTATATGGGGGTTAACTAACCAGTGTAGTTAGTTAATAAGCAACATGTAAAGGCGATTTGGGTGTAATCCTAAAATTTACCAGTTTAAACAAGTTACTCCATCTAAATCCATAGTACTCATTATTGCGGTCTCGAATAGATATACCAAGCCAAGTTCTAAAGTCTACTACATCACCGGCACACTCATATTTTTGTGGAATTTGGGTAAACAATTGGAAATGGATAAGGTTAAATCCTCATAATATCTAACAAGGGTTATTGTGTGCGGGTTATGTATCAAGTAATTTCACAAAAGTATGCTTGAATTTTTTTTAAATTTGAGCATAATTTAAGCATTTTAGTGTGAAAAATAGGACAAGTAAACATTCTAATTCCATCCCCCACTTGAATTATACAACGTCCTCGTTGTATAGATAAAACATTAAATTCAGGAATAAAAAAGAATTAGAATGAGAAAACTCTACTGATATTTACTCGATTGATTCTCCATGTTGATTTATTGAGCAAGAATTCGTGTTAAACAGCCGTCATGAAGTTTCAAGACTCCAACATTTCAAGATCTCTTATGTAAATTCTCCACCAATATTTGTTGATATTTTTCATGAGGTCCTGTGTAAATTCTCAGAAAACATATGCAATTCTATCTCTGTGTATTCGTTTGGTTAGACTCGAAATAAATACCTAAAACTATACAAGAAGTTGATACGCCGTATCCATTCCCCAAGATACGCTGTATTGATACCTGTATACGTTGTATTCTTTTAGTGAATACGTCGTATAGACTGTGCTGAAAATAAAGACTGGATAACGTCCAGATAATCGATACGCCGTATCCATGGGGTTTGGATACGCCGTATAGACGGTCTAGGAAGACAGACTCAATAAAAATTGAAAATACATTATGGGTTGTCTCCTGGAAAGCACTTTTATTTTGGTGAGAGTCTTTAAGTTAGACTCCCTTCAACTTCTCGTTGCCTCATTCTCTAACTCTATAAAACCTCATCATCTTCCCTGTAAAGTTACCTATGTAATATTTCTTCATTGCGTTGCCCATTGACTTTGAGCTAAGCCGCTCCCTGTACAGTGTATTTCTATAGCCCCATGTGGATATACCATTTTAACAATGTTTGGACCGCTCCATTTTGATTTAAATTTTCCAGGGTACATCTTCAAACGAGAATTATAAAGTAGCACCTTGTTGCCTACCTTAAAATATTTATCACCACTAAGTCTAGAATCATGCCATTTCTTGGTCCGTTCTTTGTAAATTCTAGTATTCTCATAAGCACCATCTCTCAATTCGGCTAACTCATTAAGCTGCATAAGACGACTTTCGCTAGCAAGCGTTAAATCCATATTACATTGTTTTAATGCCCAATGTGCCTTATGCTCGATCTCTACGGGTAAATGGCAGTTTCATAAAAACTAATCTAAGGTGTTACACCTTTTTAGTGTTTTGTAGGCCGTCCTCATAAATGCTCCATAATTGCATCGTTAAGTTTTTACGACCAATCTTTAGGATTGTACCCCACTGATCTCTCTAGGATGCGCTCTAATATGCCCTATTAGTAACTACAGTTATCCATTTGATTGAGGGATGAATATTGTGGATCATTTGTGAGTCAAACCAATCTCTTTGTAAATTTTCAAGTGGGAATTAACAAATGTGTCCCTCTTTACACTATCAAAGCTTTAGGAAGTCCAAACCTAGCAAATAAACTTCTTAAAAACTTAACCACAACACGCGCATCATTCGTAGGTAATGCTTGAGCTTCGACCCATTTGGACACATAATCTACAGCTACTAATATGTATTTATTACCTCTAGATTGGGGAAATGGTCCCATAAAATCTAATCCCCAAACATCAAAGACTTCGCATACCTGAATGTTATTTTGAGGCATTTCGTTCCTTGAAGATATGTTTCCCAATTTTGACATGCATCACATCGTCTTACGTACTCATTAACATCCTTAAAGACACTAGGCCAATAAAATCCGGACTCGTAAACCTTCTTTGCGGTAACATTAGCACTATGATGCCCACCAGTAGGTCCCGAATGACAATGTGCCAGAATTTTGAGGGTTTCACTTCCAGCCACACATCTTCTCATTATATTATCCGCGCACAGTTTAAATGCATAAGGTTCCTCCCAGAAGTAAGTCTTGACTTGCGAGAAAAACCTCTTTCTTTTTTCAAAGGTCTAATTTGGGGGAACAACCTTTCAACAATATAATTAACAAAATCTGCATACCATGGTTCATAGTCTTTAAATTGGGATGTATACACATTAAATGCTCGTCGGATATTTATTAGCAATTTCCTTTCAGTTAACACCTCCATTTGCGGACTTTTCAACTAGATAAGTGATTGCGGCTAGTCTTCTGGCTTCCTTTCATTTCTCCAATACTTGACAAGGGATGTGAAACTTCCTGGAGTCTTTTCTTTTGTTGGCATGTTCGTTGAGCAAGAAGGTTAAACCCTTTCGTTCAATTGTCTCCGTGACAAAGCTTCTTTCATGTCTCGATTTATTCGTAGTAAACTCTTTAGATATTTAGCGTTTTTGGTCATTCTGCAATAGGGCTGCCGTTAAACATAATATTAATATCGAGTTTTTTTAGATTCTTCTAAAAATTTCGTTGCAGTGCTTCTTCTTCTTTCTTTTCTCAAACAATTTGGGAAAGGAATAGATGTTTTGTTGCGGTTTTACTAAAAGGGTTGAGAGTCCTTTCATGGAATACTTTGATATTTATTTTTCTCTAACATATCATGCGGTCTTTTCTGCACATCTTGTTCCCAAATATGGGAGGTTCATTCTCGTTGATTCCAGTTTCTATTAAATTCTTTTACTTCATGTGGCATCAGACGTCATCGTTCTACCTAGTTGTCACTACTTTGACTTTGGTTTTGGAATCAAAACAATACTACATCTTTGGTACAATTCGTTTACCTCGATTTTCAGCTCACTTAATAAGTTGCTTCGTGTTTTTAACAAAAGCTCGTTCGATTCTAAATTCTTTAATGAATATTTCCATCTCCTCATGCTCATGTTTTCCTTCATCAATGAATTTATCTAATATTTCTTCAATAGTCAACCTCCTTGTCGGGTAATTAAACGGATAAGGAAGCTCCCTGAAAACGATACCTGAAAAGAAAAACATAATTCGAAGTAAAACTATTCTAGAAAACTAAACTAGAAAGCTAACTAAAACTATTGCTGTATCAGACAGTCGATACGTCGTATTCAGTAAACTGGGTACGCCGTATTGATGCTTGATGTCGAATACGTTGTATTCAAAGAAAATGGATATGCCGTATTTAATAAATAACAGCAGACAGTAGACAAATTAAAACTAATTTTTACTAAAACTTCAATTAAAACAATGAATTAAAAAAGTCGCACTCCCGCAACGGCGCCATAAAAACTTGAATCTATCGTAGTGTAGGTATTATTTATGTATCATGTTTACTATTTATTTTATGCCGATAGTACTGCTACCACAAAGGTTAATACTACCAGTACTGAAATTAGTACTGCTAGCTTTAGTGATGCCACAGTTTATGCCTTTTTATCCACTCAACCAAAATGGTCTCAACTAGTTCATGAAGACCTTGAGCAACTTCATGATGATGATTTGAAAGAAATGAATTTGAAGTGGAATATGGTACTACTAAGCATGAGGGCAATAAAGTTCTATCGTAGAACTGGAAGGAAAATCATCATTGATGGAAGCAATACTGCTGGGTATGATAAATCAAAGGTAGAATGTTTTAACTGTAACACCCCCAAAATGGGTCGCAGCGGAATAAGGATCCGGGGCGTGTTACTTATCAGATCAATAACACAAGATAATATAAGAACGACACAAAAAGTCGTTTAAACTGATACATTGGATTTATTTAAGTATTTGTTACAAAAGCCCGAAGCTTTACTTGATATTGTTACAAAGATTTACATCCCATAACAGATAAACAAAATGTAATGTGACTAAATCTTTAATGCATGACTTCAAAATATAACCCCCAATGTATCCTTCGCACCTCGTGCTTAATGACCTCCTGAAAAACATTGCATTTAAAACGTCAACATAAAGTTGGTGAATTTCATAGGTTTAATAAATGATCATGCAGGACCGCAAGACTTTCCCTGTGATAATGCAACAGATGCAGACATCACAAATGTATTTACGTTTTCCTAAGCTCATGACACCGAAACTCGACATAATTGAATACAATATATAGATATATATTGCCTACATTGCCCGTGATGATGTTCAACCCTTAACATCCAGTATCCGACATGAAATACGTTCGTTTCTAATGATAGCTAGTCACCCGAACGGGGAAGTCATCCCAAATAGATCTATTTATAATCATTCGCGCTCACATAATGTAATCCACGACTACATATATGTAATTTAACAGTTCATGATTCATGGGCACAGTGGGTTATCGCTACTTAGGCAAAACGTAATCATGATAAAATGTACACTTGCGTCCAATTTGTAAAACGTGCATATGTTTCTCACCCCAAAACTTATAAAGTATGATTAAAGTAAAACGTGGGGCTATGAACTCACCTCAAATGAATTTGAACAGAGTATATCACTACTGATAAAGCGTCACGATAAAGACTGAATGCAACCTAATAAAGTATAGGTCGATTAAGAAGACTGCTAAGCATACAGACGAATAGTACACAATACAATGCCACATATATACTTGTAGTGAATTTTGATAAAATCATTGATGTATTTAGGATATAATAAAGGTTTTGATCTTTTATAATTAACATTGTACTATCGTTTGGGCTATCATTAAGGATAAAGGTCATGACATGACGTACGAGGAGTTTAGGACACTTTAAATCGTAAATCCAACAACTCATCGATACGCCATCCGAAGAGGCCTCAATATCCTTTATAAAATTCCCTACTAATATAGCACTTGTAGTTAAAATTGATATTTTAAATCATAAAGAAAAATGTTTTGAATATATAATTATAAAAGTAGATTAAAAGAAACTAGTTTTGAGAAATAAGTAGTTATAACTTGAACTGTACGTATCAGATTCGTTTCTCAACAAAATAACTTGATTCCGGAGTCTATGATTATCTAATAAGACTCTACTTTTCAAATATATAAGTTATTTT